>OOFE01041682.1:0-13233 GCA_900323365.1 Monocentris japonica | reverse complement strand
CACCACCTTTAGCTGCAATAACTGCAACCTAACGCTTCCTGTAGTTCATGGTCAGTCTTTCACACCACTGTGGAGGAATTCCAGCCCACTCTTCCAGGCAAAATCGCTTTAATTCAGCAACATTTGTTGGTTTCCGAGCATGAACTGCTTGTTTCAGGTCCTGCTACTGCATCTAAATTAGGTTTAGGTCTGGACTTTGACTAGGCCATTCCAAAACCTTACATTTATTTTGTTTGTTATTTGCTTTTCACCAGACATAATGGGACCCATGTCGTCCAAAAAGCTCCACTTTTGTCTCATCTGTCCATAGAACAGTGTTCCAGGAGTCTTGGAGATCATTCAGGTGCTTCTTGGCAAACTTGAGATGAGCATTCCTGTTCTTTTTACAGAGTAGTGGTTTCCGCCTTGCTACTCTCCCATGAATCACGTTTATGCCCAGTTGCTTTGTGATTGTGGAGCCATGAACACTGACCTTAGCTGAGGCAAGAGAGTTCTTTGGATGTCCTGGATGGTTTTACACTGAGATTTTGGCAGGGGTCCTCTCCTAGGAATATTCACTACTGTTCCAAAAACTGTTCCAAACCTCTCACTGTAGTTCAGTGGAGCCCCAGAGAAATGTCTTTGTAACCCTTTCCAGACTGATAAATATCAACAACTTTTCCTCTGGTTTCTTCAGGAATTTCCTTTGATCGTGGCTCTAGACCACCTTTGTGCTGGCAACTTCAGTAAGGGTCAAAATAAGTGAGCTTTTTATTAAAATGAATGATTCTATTATTTATTCTTGACATATTGGGCAGGGTTGGCTATAATAAAGTTCAAAAAAGTGTTCAATCAGCTGACTGAATTATGCAAGAGAAGATTGCGTTTTGATTTCCTTGGACATCACACAAATGAAAGAAGCAACAAACTTAGGTGTCATTTTCTTCTATCAGACTCACTTTAAATACGACTTGAACACATAAAAGGATTTTACTAAGATAAATGTAAAAATAGCGAAAATCCAAAAGGGGGCAACTACTTTTTCACAGCACTGTATATCAGTGCTGTAGTCACTCTTTTCTGCTCTTTTTGAGACCAGTGGTGTATGATAGGTATAATACTCTATCTGTAAGTCTTTAAGTGTATGAACCCATTGTGTGGGAATGTGTCCTTTTGCTGTATTTTATGATAAGAACAAAGTATGGATAGTTCACAAAAAGAGACCTATTTCAAGAGGAAGATACATGATTAGTTTATTTTGCAGCTACATATCATCAGTGCATGTCATCATTTCTGAATGCTATGTTCTAAGTATGCTGACATTTACTAGCACTAGGTGAAATCTGTTTTCTCACAAGTTATGACAAATTGTCTTGAATGCTGGATTTTTACTGGGGTTATTGGAAACTATTATGTCTATGAATTATACCATATACCCCATAATTGGTTTCAAATCAAATCTTTTATTATTTTGTTATGTTGTAACATTTTGATTTGTTGATGAATTGTGATTCTACCACATTGAATAATCTTATATGCATTTTTGATGTCAGATCAAATGTATTTAAGGTGTCGGACACCTTTATAAACGGACATTTTTGTTGTAAATAAAATATTAACTGTTTATTTTATCTCGATTGAAGTTGTTTCAAGAGCCAGTATCAACACTCAAAAGTCCAAAAATATATTTCTTTCTAGCTGTCTTTCAAATGTTTCAGGTCAGCACAAATTGACTAAAGGTCAATAGTTCAGTAATGTAAAATATAATCTGGGAACAATTTATTACAGAGTTTTCATAATTTAATTTCTTTCCAACACTTGAACAAGGTATAAAGAAAATGTCAATTTCAGTGCGCTCTAATACAAAAATATACATTCCAATCATTCATTTCCTAGTAATTATTTAAGTTCCTTTCCATTAATGTCGCTAACAATGCAAACTTTTTCAAACAAGCCTTGTAAGTAAATCATTAATCTTGAATAAAATACAGTAGGAACATCCCTGCCAGATAAAACAAACATAGCTGTGAATCCCCATCTCAATTCCTGCTGCACAAATGACCCTCATTTTGATTGGGATTGTGTCAGGTTAAGATAATGATGCATCACTTTATGAAAGAGTTTTTAGAAATGCCTTGAAATTTGAATGGGGAGAAGGGGTCACTAGTTGGGGTCTTAAGGCTGGACATTGTGTTTGATTTAAGTGGCTAATGTGGCAAACCACTGGTACAGTAATATGACAATCTTGATATAACATTGACAGCAACGTATAACACTTTGATAGTCCTTAATACAATATGTTCCTCAGTAGACAATTAAAACAAATTACATCAGACATTCAAATCACTCAAGCAGTGGAAAAACATGCAAAGTGATATCAAAATATCAGTTATTGCTAGTTAATGTTTCTAAATAGATATTTTCCCACGAAAAAGCTGACCCTGGAAAAGCCTCAATACAAGCTACAAAACCTAAACACAGTAAACATACACCCACATTTATAAATTCTAAATTGTCTGTGTCACAAAACACTGACCAGCAGCTAAGATCATACCTCTACTTAAGCCATTTTAAAGAGACTGAAGCATTTTTTTTTCAAATATTTGCACTGCAGCTGTTAGCTGTTTGAGACAGAGAAATTGAAATCTTTGACACAGTAGTATTGTAGCCCTTTAACACCTTAACCACCGTTGGCTTGACGGGGGCGGCGTTTACGACGACCAACTATGGCATCGCCTGCAGTGGGGAAAAAAAATTTAATGGCACTGTGCTACATGAGAGTATGTTACTTTTCACATTCTTTCAGTGGCTTGACAGTTAAGTGAATTTACCTGCATCCCTCTTCTCCATTCTGTGTGGAATTTGGACAGTGTGGAGCCCTGATAGTCCTGGTACACCTGGGAGCCCAGTATCACCTGTAAACATCATGCAAGACTCTCAGACTGCTTTAGTTGCTCAGTTTGATCAAAGTATTGTTTATCAATTCCATTCTACTGTACCTTTGTCTCCTTTGGGTCCAGGGTACCCTCTTTCTCCCTTTGGACCAGGTCTTCCTGCAGGGCCAGGGATGGTGCCATAGGCTGCACAAGAACACAGAAAACACAGATTCAGAGATAATAAGCAATTTTTCCATCCAAAATATTATATGTATCCCAGGTAGTTTACTATTGCTGTAGAGTTTAACTTGATAGGTGGGAATAAAATCCTTATCCTCACTTCTGAAGAAGTCCATGAGGTCAGCCGTAACATTGCCATAGGAACCGATGACACGGCTGTAGCCAGGCGGTCCAGGAGGGCCAGGTGGACCCATTGGTCCTTGAATTGCTCTTACACTTCCTCTCAAGGGACCTTCAACCAGGTAGTCCTGCAGCAGGCCTTGGTCTGGAGTAGGGTTAGAAGATCACAGTACTGTGGTTATACTCTGTACATGTCAAAGCGACACATGTATCCCTATTGGCTTGCTCAGTTCATTCTGTCATTCTATACCCATTAGTGGCACCAGTTTTAGGCTATATATTTTCTTTCTTATTGAAAGCACTAATTGATATGAGTTCAAAGTTTGAATAGACTCACAATGAGATGCTGCATTTTAAAGGCAAAATCTGCCCTTTAACAGAATTCCTATATATTATTTCAATGATCTTGTATTAGGACATGTTTGGGGGCAATAAAATGCAGCATTTTTGCTTTAATCATGTACACTATATCGAGACATTTTGATTGATGAAGATTTTTGGCCCTGCTTCTTACTTTGTTGCATGTCAGTTGGAGTGTTGCCCATCTACACTGTTGTGACATCGTACATTCACATAAATAACACACAGGAGTTGCAGTTTAGGTTTTCTCTCGAAGTTGACAGCCATAATCTACTCACTTTTGATGTAGTCGGTAACTCTCAGGGCAACGTTGGAGTAGTCCAGTGTCTCAGTCAACTTGCTGACATCCACTGCACGGCGCTCAGAGCCGTATCGAGGGTCACCCTGAGAGTAGCTCTGGCTCTGTGTGTAGCCATGAATATAACCTGACTCTCCACGATCTCCTTTTTGACCCCTGGGTCCTGGAGGCCCTGGAGGTCCTATGATGGTATGCCGAATGTTGTCACCTAACAAAAAAAAGTACATCTGTGATATACGCCTTCACTCAGTTATGAATTATATGACTATGGTAGGTGTGCTTTGCTATGCCTTAAGAAGTGTTTCGGTTTTGTATTGCATATACACTGAGCAAGAAATCTATGTGACAGAATCATTAACTAGACACAGATTTGAGAGTGTAGATATTTTCTAATGCACAGGCTGGATCATGTAATGTTAACTGTGTGATGATAGGAGCTTACTGGAGAGATACTCCTGGAGTTCAGCACGGATGCTCTCCCGTGGGAAGGTTCCACTGTAGGAAACCACTCCTTGGGACGTTCCTGGTGGTCCTTGGGGACCCATAGGACCAGGAGGGCCGGGAAGACCTCTGAACCCAGAACCTGAGAGATATTCAAAACAACTTGTTATATTTTCATTTACCAAGACACTCACAGCTGGCATGCATGTAACTAGCACTAAGATAGTTTTTCTTGTTAATTAAAAGGAATTCAGATGAGCAGTCAATCACCCTCAGTTTACACAAAGTAGCTGCACATTACAATGCATTATGTTCATCCTCTCTGCCAGACTCACTCTGCAGGTAGCGCTGGATGTCCTGCATGCTGTAGCCACTACCTGTGGACCCATACACAGTGGAGGAGGAAACTCCTGGTGGGCCTTGTGGGCCTTGTGGGCCTTGTGGGCCAGGCAGTCCTGGGGTACCAGGTGGGCCAGGTTGTCCTACTGCGTGACTAACCAACGCACGGAACTCTGAATCTGAAGAAGTGGACGATAGCGGAGGGGAACATGAGGATACAAGGAAGACAGTAAACAAGCCACTGTGTGAGTTGTTTGAGTTAACTTTCAAGTGAAGTAGAACACAGATTCAAGGGTTCTATATATAATAAGCATAACAGCACACTGTGCACAACTACTAAACCCAATCCATTCATTATATATCTTCACTCAACTGTCTCCAACAGGTGATTCAATTGGGTAAACAAGGTCAGTGTATGTCAACAGGTTAAGCAAGGAAAATAGTCTTACGTCTCATCAGTGCAGAGTAGTCAAGTGTAGCCATATTGTAGCCAGGGCCAGGAGGACCTGGAGGCCCACGAGGGCCCGGTGGCCCAGACTGACCACCATTAATTCCTCTCTCTGAAAAAAGATACAAGCAGTTTGACTGAGTTAGATCCTTGAGTAAGTCTCTTAAGGTCCTTGCAGGGTCAGTCAAGCGGCTACCGGTCAGAAAGAGGCAACAGTTGTTCAGTTGAGTTGAGTTGAGTTGAGTTGAGAGACTGATAGATCCAACTAGACTTCACATTAATACTAGGATAATAATAATTGGATAATACTAGGATTATCAAAATCCTTGAAATGTTTATGTTCTGAATTCATCCTTAGTCTTAGGTATACAGTACATCAAAACCAGATAGCCGATAGACCATACTATGCTGTGCTTACCATTCATGATCCTGAAGACATAAGTGGCTATCTCCTGTGGGTTATAACTGGATACAATTCCTCCTGATGCCCCTGATGCCCCTGGTGCCCCTGGTGCCCCTGGTGGTCCTGGTGGTCCTTGTGGACCAGTCAAATATCGCCTCACATCGTCTCCTGAACGCAGACATCAGAGCAGACACATCTTTTAGCTCAGTGCATCCTCTGACAGACAATTTATATGATGTTCTATGCATTGTTTTAATAATCACTACATGAAACCAACAGCAACTGGTGGTTTTTTCAATCACTTTCAAATTAGGTGATGTACGAGAGCTTATGACACCGTGGACTCCTATAAAGAAGTAGAGCACCACATAGATACGATGCATGATGTTTCAATGCTGAAACAAGTTGGCTAAGCTAGAATGTGTGTTGTACTCACGCTGTAGCATGGCGATGAGAGCGCTGACAGACAGGGATCCAGAGCTAGAGCCAGGGGAGCCAGGAGGGCCAGGTAGTCCTGGGGGACCCTGAGCACCTACGCTAAAGCCAGAGCCCGAACCTGAAATGTCACAACACTGTTAATGGCGTCCCTCGTCCTGGTATCATTTGGCAATAGAAATTCTCAAGGAAAGCAATGGCTTACGCTGCAGGTAGGCAATGACACGAGAGGATATGTCCTCGAGAGAACCTGAGAAGGATCCAGGGATTCCTGGAGGCCCAGGTGGGCCTGGGGGGCCAGGGATACCAGACTGTCTGCTTCTGCCTGCACAAGACAAATAACATGTTCATATTGTAAGCTGTCCCGCTGAAATGTTGTGACCTTGTCAAGCACTTGTGCTTGTGCTTGCAGAGGGTTTGCTTGAGAGTTTGGGCAGAAAGACTCTTACTTAGATAGTCAGTGATGTACTGGCGCATCTCACTTGAGGAAGAGAAGGAGCCTGTTTGGCCTGGAGGGCCAGGAGGACCAGGGGGACCAGGAGGGCCTGAGGTGACTGAGACTGAGCCTGAGGGAAAAGAAGAAAATGTAGGGGCTCAAACTTTATAAGATGATGTGAACAAAAGTCTTAAGTCATGCTCAACCATTCATGATATTATGACTAGTTGAAGTATTATATTATATATTATTATGCACTAATGTACTGAGTAGATACCTCTTGAAGAGCCAGGAATGCCAGGAGCACCAGGAGCTCCAGTGTCACCTTGAGAATGGTAAACAAGAATAAAATGACTACCTATAAATCTATTTCACATGATGTACACAGGCAGTGGATATGCATTCTACAATACAGACAATACACAATATACTATTGACAAGTTGCTGTATGGGAAGAAAGTACAAATGCTACATTGCACATAATGGAGAGTAGTGCAATACTTTGCCCATGAAAACTTTCAGTGTGTTGTTAGGTTTACCTTTACGTCCCTCTGGTCCTGGACGTCCAGGATGTCCTGGTGGCCCTGGTGGTCCAGGTGACCCTTCACCTCTACCATAAGATGAAACTGTACAGAACAAAACATATGTTTGCATTGCACTGTGCAGTATGTCTGCTCACACCACATCCTCAGTCCTTGAGGTTATGATCATGGTTGCCAACCCACTGTCCAACAAAACAGTATTGTTGGTTAACAAGAATCCTTATCTTGAGATTTCTTGTAATGTTTTCTAAAATTCCTGTAATTCCTTGTAATAGCACTTAGATGGACAGAACAGTAATTGTTGTTGGGGTGTTGATTTGGGTGGGTGAATGAAGGGCTGACCTCTTTCAGAGCTTCCTGGTCTTCCTGGGGAGCCTGGCAAACCTGGCTGGCCTGGTTCACCTAAGATTGAAATAAGAAGTCACAATTCTTTATGTTAGAATGATTTGTTCATGACCATCTGTATTGGAGCATATTGTTTACAATATGTTTACTCTAAGGCAAAGGTCAGTACAACTAATTACCTTGGTAACCCCTCAGTCCAGGAGAACCTGAAATGATGATGGAAATGTCATAATAGTATTGAAATTGAAGGAAAGGGAATTGTTTTTCATAAGGCAAAAGAGGCCAGACAGATCACCTGTTGATCCTTTAGGCCCAGTGGGCCCAGGAGGTCCTGGGGGTCCAGCATAGAATGTTCCTGTAGGAAGAGCAATGTCACAGTTCTCCAGTGGGTTCTATAATGTTAGCTGTTAATTATATTTGCATGTCTACTTTGTGTCCGAACAAGGAATAAGAGAAATTTTTGACCATACCAGAGTTGGCTGCAAAGCCTCCTGTCTCTCCTTTGTCCCCTTTAGGTCCTGGTCTTCCATAGCCTAAAAAGCAGACACGCTAATGACTTTGATATCAGGAATGGATATGAGTTTTATATATTAACTCAGTATCAGTATTCAAAACAGTCAATTTGATGTGCTAAAAGTCTTACCTGGCTGACCTGGAGGACCAGGGGGCCCTGGAGGTCCTGGTCTTGAATCTCCTAATGGAAACATTTTAAACAGCCAATGAAACATTTTAAAGAATATGACTCTTTCCACAAAGAACAGAATGTAGCATCATGTATTCTTGGATGATCTCATGTAAGTCCTGACAAAATCTTTGAAGATAGACGGATGGATATCTTTGAAGATGCTGTAACATAGCATGTTGTATGTCAGTTACCTGCACGTCCAGGAGGCCCTGGTGGGCCGGGTGGTCCTGGGATTCCAGCAGCGCCAAACTGTCCTACAGCAGAACCAAAAAAACATGATGTTACATAATGATCTGTATATCATGACAACACCATGGTCTGTGGACAAGCCAATGTAAAAAAGTTGTGATTTGTGCTTGAAAGCCATTATAAAAAGTGCTTACTCTCCGCCCTGGATGAGCTTATAGTTTCAGTAGTTTTCACTGTTATTCCTGCTTCTCCCTGGTCACCTTTATCTCCCTTGTTACCTTTAGGACCTGCGAATCAAAACAAAATGCTGTATGTAGGACACTCAGAAGCAGCTTGAGTATCCAATCCAAAATGCTTGCCTTGGGATTGAAAACATGTGTTCACCTACCAGATTGGCCAGGCAGACCAGCAGGGCCAATGGGGCCTGAGGAGGTAAATTAACACAATAGATAAATCACTAGATAAAAAAACTACAGAGATGAATGAATGAAGACATGAACTGTATCACTGAGTTTAATTTAAGAGTACTAAGGTTTATTCTTATTCTTTAAGGTTTATTCTTATATGGTGCAATCATTAAGGGCTAAGATGCACGATATATGCCGCGAATTAGGTCTGGCTATTTACTAGAACGTCAGTGGTCAGACCTGATAATCCTGGAGGTCCTGCGGGACCAGGGGCTCCAGCAGGCCCAGGAGGTCCAGGGATGCCCACAGAGCTGGAGCCACCTGGAAAAACAAAATAATGATGAGATATCCTCAAACTATAGTCTAATAAATGGTGTGCTGAAGAAAGCTTATGTTTTAATCATGTCCTCTTACCTGCATTAATGACTCTTCCTGGTTCACCTGTTTCACCTAAAAGAGACAGATGCATGATTTAGCAGCTGCAGAGTGTCAAATCAAGTGCATATAACCAGCATATTTCATTGCTCCCTGTAATGCCTATAATGCCTACTGCAGTAGGCCTACATGGCCAAGAATGTTCTGCAGTACTGCAGTGGATAATGGTTTTACCCTTGGCCCCAGGTATTCCTGGATTCCCTGGTATCCCTAAAAGCAAGATGAGAACATTTTCAGGGTCAATGACAGAACTGAAAGCAACAATTTCATGCAAGTTGTTTATTTGACCTGTGTTATGACACAGAATTTGTAATAAAACCAAAAGCTGAGTTGTATTAAAGAGCCATACCTGGTGGTCCTTGAAGCCCAGGTTGTCCTAGAAAGATGGAGAAATTATTGACATATCTTATTAACATTGTCCATTAACAACATTGCTAATATATCTCATTTAAAGATCATGTTTGACAAGATATCTTTCTTGCATGTTACCTGAAAGGCCTGCATCTCCAGGAGGCCCAGCAGGACCTCTGATTCCAGGTAGCCCAGCAAGCCCTTGGTCACCTGAGGATCAAGCAGAGTAGGATCATTTAAGACAACACATATGTAATATATGGGACATGTACAAATTTAGAGTGAAAGCAGTATTTATTGAAATGTCTGTTTACATATTGTAATATATAAATAGTAGTATTCTCAATGTTATTTAATGCTTAAAATGGCTCGTTTACCTCTTGATCCTTTGATACCATCAATTCCAGAAGCCCCTGATCACAAAAAAATCACAGACAAAGGGGGGGTGAACCCACACACATTACTAAAAATCAATCCCTGAGTCATTTTAAAAACCTGGCTAATAAAACCTTTGCATTTCAGTTTGCAGGCAAGATGCTTACACAGATGCCAACTCTATTGGGCACATAGGGTCTTGTTTGTCAGTATGGATTGTGAATGAGTCTTTCTAGGCTGATCTCTATGCTGCCACCTTGTGGAGTTCGTAATTGAATACTAACTACTAATTGATATTTCACAGTACAGTTTGAGTAAAATGAGAAAGACAAGTGAGATACCAAGTTATCAGTTTATTTAACTACCTTTGTCAGTTAAAAGGTATAGAATACAATTTCTTCAAAAGAGACGAATGATAAGAATGATAGGATTCATGATAAATCATTTCTACGGTGCCACTGCCACTTTCTAGAATAGATGAAACTTTTGGTATGATGGTTGAAGCTTTATTCATCACATCCACGTGACATAAAGGTTTTGGTACCCAAGCTCAGCACCTTCAGTGCTTTGAAATAGAAAGTGTTGGGATATCAAAGCATAGAGCTCAAATGTAACATCCCTGGTAAACAAGGTGGTGGAATAATCTAAGATGGGGTCTTGTCCTTACCCGCTGGTCCTTTGGATCCTTTCTCTCCAACTGGCCCTTGCAGTCCTGGTAAACCGTGGTCACCTGAGGGGTAGGACAACTCATACAGTAATGGGTATAAAATATGCCACTTTGGCAGTTAATGCAAATATGATTTGTATTATATGGTTATGTGGTTATATGGTTTGTTTTGTTTGTTTCAGACAATCCAGGATGTTGTACTCACCTGGCAGACCTCGTAGTCCTTTATCGCCAGGGTCACCTAAGGTAAACATTTATTAAACCTCATTTAGAACTATCTGCTGACCCCAAAAGCTACAGCCACATTCCTATATCACTTCCTATAAAATCTGATATATTATCCATCTAAATCCAACAAACCTTTAATTCCCTGAGGTCCAGAGAACCCTCTCTCCCCTGCAGAGAAGAATGAGCAACATTACATCAAATAAGATAAACCAAATTAACTGTGCAGTTGACTATCTTAACTTAGTAAACAAAGTTCTTCAATTTACTGATTGCATCCTCTTAATGTCATGTAACCTACCTTTAGACCCAGATGGCCCTGCCTCGCCTCTGAAACCTTGAGGACCTGGTTGACCTACAATAAAAAATGGCCAAGCTGAAGTCTAGATGTTGCTAACATTATTTGTATGATTTTGTGCTGAAGTCGATGCTGATAGGTTTCCCTGGCGGTATTGCTTTGCTCTGAATGAATAGAGTATGGGGGGAAACTGACCTGGCAGCCCAGAGAGTCCAGGAACTCCAGCTGAGCCTAGAGCACAGATGGATTATAAGCAGGAGAGGAGTCACTCTTTGCTACTACTATTATAGTGGCAGGAAAAGTCTTAAAGCCTTTGTATGCCTTGAATGATTGTCCTAAACCCCACACACAGCACTAACACAGAGACTGACAGCGGAAATAACATCAAAATCGACATTGACACTGACAGTAACATGAAATTGGCAACGGACATCACAATGATGTACAAACACCTTTGATTTGCAAGCTCTGTCCGCTCTCTTTTTTGCCCCCATTGGTATTGTAATTTGTAATCCATTATCTTTAAGATTAACAAACCTTTTGGTCCCACTGAGCCGATAGGTCCCATAGAACCAGGAGGCCCAGGTTCTCCAGGAAAACCTGAATGAACAAACAAAAAAATTAGATCCTGGTCCTAGTTACATGACCTTTATGAGTTTTACGACCTGGTGTAACTAATTATCATCATCAAACAAGCAACGTTTTGTTTCTGCAGTGAATCTAAGCCATACCTTTGTCACCTTTCGCTCCAAAGCCTGGGGGTCCTGGCTCACCTCTGGGACCAGCTGGGCCCTCACGACCCCTGATGCCTGGTGGCCCCTCCAATCCATGATCACCTGATCAGACATTTTCCACACAGATATTCACACACACTAAATGAGCTCAACTAAATGGACTAAATAGTGTAGTTGCATCACATAGTTAGAACTGAAGTGATTACTGTACCTGCATTTCCTTTCTGTCCTTTAGGCCCCTCGGGGCCTGCATGGCCCATTGCACCTGGGGAACCTGAGGTCAAAGATCAGTGTAAGAAAAGTGACATTATAACAGCGTACATTATAGCCCTCAAGAGGAAACTGTACTGTAAATGATTCAAAGATAATGGCAATTAATAATACTCATCATCTTTTCCTTACCTGGTATTCCAGGGAAACCATTATCTCCTGTGACATGAATGAAATGTAAATTTGTGATGATAGTATTCAGCAGATGACAAACATGTGAATACAATTGAAAAATCTAAAAAAGGAAAAAGATATTTCTAGGAGTGTTCTGGCAGTCATTGTCTTTGGAGCCACCTAGTGGTGGTTTGATGTAAACCTGGACTGGTGATATGTTTTCTGTCATTATAGTTACTAGTAACCTGACCTTAGTTTAGGAAGAGAAAGTGAGTTATCAGTCTGTTCACATGCATCTGATGGGATGAGAAGTTTTTTAATCCTTATCTGTCCTGAATTGGTTTGCTACATAGGTGCATCGTCTATGAGTATCATAATTATAAACGTGTTCTGAATGTATGTTGATTGTATTGAAGTATTTTAAGTGTTTTTATTTCATAATAACCAACGATAATATTTAGCACAGTCTAAATACATATGGTAGCTTAGCAATTACCATTCTTTTCAGTCCAGTTTTTGATATTTTGAATGAGACCATTTATATAAATATGTCAGTGGATAGGGAAGATTTTTTTATTATTGTGTCTTTCAGTTTCACAAGGTCTCCTGATTGCATGAAGCGTCTCAATAAACTTGGATGAGCAGAAGACAATTCTCATGTGATTTGTGGAAGAGTTTAGGTATTTGCATAGCTTAGGACAAGCAGAGAGGACAGAATATGGACCAAGCATTCTCTCTAACTTACCTTTCAATCCGGGACTTCCTGGATCCCATGAAAAGTAAACAAGAAAAATAAACATGGTCAATTTAAACAAAAAAATGTGAATATGTGGATGTCATGAATCAAATAATAACTAGACATTTTACCTTTAGGTCCGGCCTCTCCTCTCTCTCCTTTGGTTGAGGACGCGATAAGAGCTGAAACAGTTTATAGAAAAAACTGTTTAATGAACATGGACAGTAAGGTGTATAATAAGCATACTGTGTGTGTGTGTGTGTGTGTGTGTGTGTGTGTGTGCACCTCCAGGGAGAGAATGAGAGCGAGAGAGAGAAATTGTGGGAATTTTGTATATTTATGCAATTTGCAGACAATGAGTAACAAAGATTAATATTGGCCAGCCAAACAGAATGCTGCTGAAACAAAATCCTGTAATCCCTGAAAGGTTTTGTTTTATTGTTTCGGGATTTGTTTTTTTTGTTTTTTTTTTGTTTTCTTCTCTT
>OOFE01041680.1:15906-42369 GCA_900323365.1 Monocentris japonica | reverse complement strand
CACACACACACACACACACACACACACACACACACACACACACACACACACACACACACACACACACACACACACACACACACACACACACACACACACCTTTTGCCTCTCCCCCTCTCTCGAACGCGTTCACTCAATGGACCATGAGAAAGTGTCATGCCTTAGCTCGGGAGACCAAGTTAGAAGCCATTAGCCTCTGTCAGACCTCACTGTTATGACTACAGATACACAGTGCTAAATCCATTGAAAAGGCCTGGAAGAAGGAGAGACAGACGAGGAGGAGTAGGTAAAAAATGAGTTTTTCTACTATAGACAGTCTCTCTACCCCTTAATTTTAGCACCTATGGCTCGCTGCCCTCACCAAATGGATTTCTGAGAAAGGAGGATTTACTGTAATAGCAGAAAGTACCGACTAGGCAAACGTGTGTGACAGCATGGTCTGTGTATGAGAATGGAATATGATCATTGTGTCCATAGATAATTCGATTTCAAATCAAATTCAAATGCAGTAGATGTAAAAGCATCAGTAGCTGACCTGCCAAAACTTTGTGGGGATGACTAGCAGAAAGAAAGGTCACATTACTCCACTTTCTCCAAGCTTGGCGCTAAGCAATTTTTCTGACTCTCCTCCTTTGCCTACATTCCTCTCCCTCCCTCTTTTCATCTTCCTCTATATTCCCCCAAAAAAATCATGCTGCTGTCAAAGTTCTGTCTTAGAGAACTGAAGTTGGAGAAAATCAGTACTCTGTTATTCAGCTGAGATCCGAAAAACACAGGTGCCCATGACACTTGTAGCTCCAACCAGATACCCAGTCATTCAGATCTCTCTATCATTTGTAGCATAGAATAATAGAATAGAGCTAGGTTGAAGAATGATACTTTAACACAAATGTATGGGTTCAATTAAGTATCCAATTTTACAAGACCAATTTTACTTCATGCATTGGGTTGGCATTCCTGACATGGCACTAGACTGACTCAGCTCTTATTTCTATAACATTCACCTCATCTTAATAGGTAATTCACCCTCCTCCTCCTTAAATATAACCTCCGGGGTCCCACAGGGTTCCATTATAGGCCCCATCCTATTCTCCTTATACATGCTTCTCTTCAGTAATATTAGCCAAAACCATGTATCCTATCCCCCCCATCAGAATATGAGTTGCAGCAAACTGGAGACTTCAGCTTCTAACGTGAAACTGAACATAACTGAGAAGAACATAGGGGTGTTCTTTTGATTCCAATTTAACCTTTGACCAGCAGGTTGGGCAGTCATGCTTCCTGCAGCTACAAATTATTTCAAAAGTTACACTGCTACCATCCTCACCTGACTTGGAGACGGTCATTAATGCTTCATTTCTTCTTGCTTAGATTACTGTAATTCCCTTTACTCCTTCCTCACTAAAATGTCACACCTGCAGCCTGTTAATTTTAATTTTGATTTTATGATTTTACTGATTACTTTCAAGCATGGCATGGTTTAGCCTCTAGCTACATTACTGACCTTTTTAACTCTCTACGAGCCAGACCGCACCCTCAATTCTGGGCAGAGCCCTCCTGTCTATTCCACAGTCAAGACCAAGACTCAAGACTGAGAATGTTCAGTCCCTCCCGTAGTGTAGTTTCTTAAATCTCTTCTTAAAACCCATTTTTTGAAAATGTCTTTCTGTAATAACATTTAGATTCTTAATTCTTTGTTCATATTTATTAATGACTAATTCATTATTGACTATTTATTGCGTAATCTTTTATGCTCTGTAAACTGCTTTGTAAACTGTTTATGAAAATATATTATACAAAAATCTATTTTATTATTATTATTACAACCAAGCAGCCAGCTATAACCATCGGGGCCCAGTGGTTAAGTTTGCCATTGACTATGTCCAGTATCAGGACCTCCTGTCCCACTGTAGTGGTAGAGAAGCCCTAATCCCTGGGAATAATTCTGCTTCGGGTTAAATGGGAGGTTAAACAAATTACCTTAAATCTCTAAATCCCAACAGGCAAGTCTTTATGGCTGTCTGAATGACACCATAGAGTACTGCTGCTGTATTTTCTGGGAGCTATATTCATAAAAAGAAACAGTTGATTGCTGCAATTTTGCTAGAGGTCAAACTACGTCACTAATGATGAAGAAATTACATGCACATTGGATTCCTACTCATAATGCTTTTTTTACAGTCCACTGTACATAATTTTCATGGTTTGAAACCAGCATAGTACATCAAAACCAGTTGAAAATCATTTTGCAATGTGAGTCATTGTGGTTATGGAGATTGAGGCACAACTCACTGCATTAGTGACTTCTATTTCGTAGACCCTCTGAAAGGAAGCTTGGTCAAAGAAAACCAGCTTCCCATTTCCTTCATCCTTCCTCACTGAGGTCCCCGTTACAAGAAGCTTGTCATCTGGGCTAAAACAGCAGTCAGTCCTGATAGCAACAGACACACAGATACACAGTCATCAGTTCATAATTCACACTATATATCAATATTGCAAGAAAAGCAGTTGTCAGACTGTAATGAAGAGGATAGTTACAAATTCTCACATAGGGAAGTAGCTGGTCAGTCCAGTAGCTACGTTCAGAGGCTTCTTGAAGGAACGTATGTCCCATGTCTTCAGAGTGTCATCACCTTGAAAAGCATAGATGGAGACAACAGATACAGTTGAGGTCCATAGCACCCTGGGGGAGTCACAAGCCACACAAAATGTCACCACAATGGCCCTCTGTTTAATGCTATTTACTATAGGCCTATTGCTGACCACATAGCATGTTGTAAAATACATTGTGTGAAGGCCACTTATATGGAGTGATTCCTGCAAGTGTCTATGTGTCAGAAACGTCTAGACTAGATGACACACTAAGGAGAAACCCCAGGATCTCTGTGTGCTATATTTCGCTGATGATGTCCCCTCTTTGTACATTGAGGAAGAGATGAGCTGTTTCCCTGCTGAGACAGTCAACAACTTTGAATGGGCCATCAGACATTACGGACCCATAAATCACTGGTGTGTGGAGGGCACAAGAGTAAAGGTTCCAACTTATATACAAACAGGCTCCAAGCTGGGATGTTGATGAATGCAGTTGGAACACTACTGTGTGTTATTCTTGTGAGAGTTTAGAGGATAAAGCATTACAATAAGGTTGATGGTGACCCTACCTCCACGAGAGGCTAGAATGGTGCCATCGTAGGAAAACGTGAGGCAGGACGTGTCTGATCCTGGAGTGTGGGCTTGCCGACAGTGAAACTTTGTGTGGACCTAGGGATGAAAAGGTTGGAGTTGACTGGTTAGATGGGAGAAAGTTAAAATATACTATAAGCCTACCAGTACAGAGCTTCATGAAGGCAGCATTTCATACACATTTGTGTTTAAAAATAGATGTGTGCAAATGACAAAAATCAAACACAAACACAGATCAAGATTCTACCCAGACTTTACAGACAGTGCATTCCTGAATCTCTCTGTAATGACCAATCTGCAGTTTCTATAAACTCTGAACACATTGTTTCTGTAGTCGCTGCTGTTCAGCATTATTCAAAAAGGCTGCAATGCCCTGATTTACATGCAGACCACCAATAAGAGTCCTTAGGACATTCAATTCTACACTTTTTCCAATACATTTTTGCAACTTTGTAAAGAAAAAAAATCAGAATAAAAGTCACATGAATGTAAGTTACTACATCATCTTGAAATTTCATGACTTTTTTTGTCTTTTTTATTTGGGATAAAAATCACGTATGTGGGACTAATGGGGACTTTTCTCCTAAGCTATTAAATGTCGCATGCTGCATCTAGTGGAATATGCAGACATGTTTATCTCGTTGTCATAGATACAGGTACTGGTGCAAAAGCCTTGAAGAGCATCATGCAAACATAACTTGACTGTTTGGATCGCAATACAACATTGCTCCTGTTTCTTTGTCAATACATGACAGGCTTTTTTTTTTTATTCACTTTTGTGGCTTTGGCAGTTTTTGTTCTGTTTTGATGGATCGATGATTAGGTTGCAAGACTATGCATGTTCTGGTAGCCTACTGGTATGTTACCAATAATAAATCACATTTTTGATAACAGGCCTAAATATTTTATGTGATTATTTCAGATAGATATTATTATTATTAAAAGGCAGATGCATAGATTTGAGCAGCTCAACTCTTTACAGAACACCAGTAAATTTTATCACCTTTAGGCATACTGGGCACTGTGGACCTGCCAAAATAAATAATGGAGTGTCTCTAATGATAGCCTGTCTCCAATAATGGGTAGAGGTAAAGAAAGTCCTGGCCATTATTAGAAGTGTTAGGTAGTTTAAAACCTGCTCAAATGCTTGCTTGACAGCTATCACTGGTCACAGAGATGGTCTCTTAATGTACTATGAAAACTCCTCTCAATGTTTTTCTTTACTAGCGAATGTTGAACTCTGCCACCACAGTAACATAAAGACCTTTTCATGCTCCATGTCTTCAAAACAACATATGGTTCCCATTTCCTCCTGAACATCATACTCCATACTCAACTTAACCATGTAGCCCACTAGTACTTATGAAATACTAGCACCTTTACACACTGTCCACACACCTTCGCGAGACTTTAGACCACAGAGATTTATCTTGGCAAACTCAGGTGTCTGTCTAACAGCTGTTATTTTGTTTTCCTCTGCTCCTACCTGAAATATTAAGTTCATCGTGGCCTCAAGGCTTACTAGCAAATATACACAATAGACAACCCTTTCACTGTTTCAAATGCTTTCAAATTCTCTTAAACATCAGCATATCCTTGATCAAGTGTCATCCAGAGTAACAACCGTTCTAAAATTGCAAGTATGTCAATGTCATATCAAAATATCCGTGACCACAATAATCAATTAAAGTGTCCATGTGTCAGGAGCACAGGAGACTGCAATAGCCTAAATGTTTGAGAAGCAGGGTTTTGAAAAGGAAATCTGTCAGTTCAAATTCCCTGACTGGCTGAAAAAATCTGGGTGGGGAAGTGAATAAGTAACACACTCCCATTCCTCAAAAACTAAAGCCAAAGTGCTCATGAGCAAGGCACTAAACCTCTAACTGTTGCAATGGAATTGTTCAGTGGCCAAAACTACATGATTTTAATAGTACTGGTCGGCTCCGAAGTGTGAGTTCAGTATGTGTAAGTGTGTAATTCTGCCCTTGCAACTTCTCCCCCAGCCCGTTGCTGTAAATGAAAATGTGTTCTTAATCAACTTGCCTCTTAAATAGGGGTGAAGATCACTATATCTCACAGCAAACCAACAAAGCTACGTGACATTTCAGCAGTGGAACATTTTCTATTGCGCTCCCACCCTGGCATAGAAAATGCAACCAAAAAACACAGATCACAAAAGCCACTTGGCAAGGACTTTTATACTTTATGAGGTAAAAAGAGATACTGAGCTTTGAACTCAGTTGCGGGGGAAAGGAGGAATTCAGAGGCTTAGGGGCGACGTGTCCTCACACAGATATTTTGTAAGCAATCATTACCCAGAAATTGCTCTGGGCCAAATTCAAAAGTCATCTATAATATCCCTAACTCATCCCAGCCACTTCAGCCATGTTACCCCTGCAGACAGAAGCACTTTAACTTGTGGTCTAAACAGGTGTTTCCAAGATGGCTTGCCATCCCATGTGTTTCCTCTGTGCTCACTCTGAGTGGTGTACTACTGTAGTGGAGAGGTTGTGAGTACTTCGTGGCAAGGTCTGCAGGTCCAAGATGGAATTGACCCAGTGGACACTCATCTTGACCCAGTGGACGCTCCCCCAGCACCCCCCACCCTACCACACACAAACCTACAGGAAGAGCAAAAAAATAAAAATGTACTCTAAAAGTACTCAATACTATATCAGAACCAATTAACAAGAGAATGACAGATTTGATATTTGATATTCCAGATATTAAGATACCCTGTTGCCTATGTCTCCTCCCTGATCCATTCCAGAGTGAGTTGGCAGTGCTTTGGCTTAACCTGGGCTGAGTACAACCAGATTACAGAGATCGATCATTACCAGACAGCCTTGAGTACAGAGGCAGAGGGCTTCCCAGCACTCAAACAAACACAACCTTAGTTTATACAGCTATATTTTTTATTAATTCTGAACGGAATGCAAATAAATCAGTGAAAAGCAGCAACACAGACATTTCGCTCAGAAAGCTAGAGAAGGAATGTGAAGTGTGGAAGACAGATCAGATAGAGAAATGCAGTTAAATGTTGGCAAAAAAGAGAAAGGCATTACAAGAGCTAAAGCGAGAGAGTGGAGAGAGGTGAATGAGTGATGGTGTCCTTGGGAGAGATAGAAGGAGGAAACAGGGTCATAAGTGCTTCAGTTCCATAGTAAATTGAGGGAAGTTATTAACCTGGACGAGAGAGATAACACTGCTACCTTGAACTGTAGATAACATGCACTCATTCTTAATCAAACACTCTCTACATTTGAGCCCTTGGCCACCTCACGTCTGCATTCTCTCCTGGGGTAATTTTCTGCAACAAATTATCCTTTTACTCCCATGTTCCCTTTTACTCCAATCCATTCTCTTCACTTGTACTGTTAGTTTATCTGCCCATTCTTTAAGATACTGAGTGGAAATGGGTTTGGAACAGAAAAGGGTTCAGGAGGTCAATTCAATATACATTTTCTCATCTTTCAGTAAATGTGGAGCAACTAGGCTCTAGACCCAATAAACTAAAGTAACTAATGTAGAATGGCTTAAACTCAGTAAAACACACAATGCTTTTCCGTAACGGTGCATGGTAACCACCTGAGTTTGAGAATTGGCTGCTTTATTTTGCCAACCCAAAACACAGACATGAGGTAAGCTTTGTTACAGTCTTTTTTTTTCTGGAAGATATCTGATTACTGTTGACATGACATATTCAGCCCCATCTTGGCCTTTGTAGCAGAGCAGGAGCAAGGGAGGGAAGGGCGACATGTGAGCAACAGAAAAATGAAAAAGTAAAGAAGAGAGATGGGAGGGAGACAGAAAATATAGTTATAATTAAAATAATAAATAAATGGGGTAAGCAGAAAAGAATGATGTGGTTAATACAGTACAGAAAAAAAGGAACTCTTTGATTGAGATTTAGGTACCAATCAGAAAAAGCAGTACCTTTGTGAAACCAGCAGTATTCTTAACATGAATGTAAATCAACGTAATTCCTTTGGCTACCTATTACAAACATACGCCTACCATTACTGTTCGCAGATCATATGCTGCTGTTACGAAAGCTGGAGTGTTTGTTTGCTCTCCTGATGTTGGCTGGCATTGGCATGCTGTTTCTTTCCTGTGATAATCTACACAGCCAGGTTGTGAAACTGGATTCTCGCACACCATTCAAAGCTTCTTTCACACCTTGCAACTTCCTCTCTAAGCTGCGCCCCTCTCTCTGGCCTACACAGGCATTGGGCTAAGTTGTCACTGCACTGTGCATGTAGCCAATCTGAGCATTGGGTACACAGATATGCATGCATGAAGGCACGTACCCATGCGTGCACACAAGAGTTTGCATGCACATACAAACACACAGTCACACAGACACCCCTGACCAATGAGCCATTGCAAGATATTCCACACACATTCAGCAGGGGGAGTTGATAAATAGCTGAAGGAACACAGCATTGGGTTTCATCCTCAGCGGGGTACAATAACAATCTACCACAGGGCCAACTGTTCCTGACCATGCTATCTGAGTAACGTTATATAAATACTGCAAGGCCCTGTCTCTCTCCCACCACCCATACACCCACACACCTGAAACACTTTATGATGCCCTCTGTGCAGTCAGTTCTAAGATCTCACTCTGACCTCTTTTTCGTTCTGAGGATCAAGTAGCCAAACCACAGTCCTGAACAGCTGCTCTGATCTTTCATGGAAATCAACAAGTGGTGATGGTGAATGCCCGTGTGTGTGTGTGTGTGTGTGTGTGTGGATAATCCTACAGTGTGCTCTGTAGAAGTGACTGTATCCCTCCCTGTGCCTCAGCTACACACTGTCCCAAAAAAGTAGGACATGCATAAATCTTTTCTGAGTCTTGTTCAGGGTGAAGACATGGGCGAGAAATGGGCAGGAGACATGGTGAAAGCTGTAGCTTTCTTTTGACAAAAAGCATCTCTTGAAGTGTCTGCTTGTCCCCCAGACGAAGGGTAGAGGAGGGTAGGAGAAAGTGATGCTCAGGCTGTGTGGCAAGTCAAGTCGCAATGGAGGCTGTGGTCCGGTCTAAAACTTTAGTAGCAATTTGTCTTTAGATGGCCCAGATGGACCACTCTGATCACACTTCAAATGCCCCCACAAAGACAGGCTCATAAAGCAGGCCAAGTAGCTGTTCTAGCTTGCTGCCAGGTCCTAGACTTCTCCTCTAAACAATTTTATTGGACTTATGCTTTCAGAATTTTTTCTGCTGATTGGCTGTTCTCAAGGCAATCTCCCCCAGCCCCATCTTTTATGACCCAGGGATTTACTAGTTTACAGTGACACTGTGCAGAGTCGCATTGCTGTGTTGAGGGTCCCATTAGGCTGGTGACTGTAAATTATGTGCTGTCCAGCACTAGTGGTCAATTTATGCAGCTGGGAATAAAGTGTGTGCGACTAGAACAAAAACAGGGTATGGAGCGGCGAAAACAGAGTCTGAATTAACCTTTATTAGGCAACAAAACAGTAGAAGAAGACAAGCTAAAAGCAAGAATCACAAAGTATTGTTCCCTGTGACAATACTGGCTTATACAGAAAACTAAAGAGAGAGTTTGTCATATCATCTTATGATAGCACTCAAGAATTCATCAGAACCACCTCTTTAGGGGTCCCACTTTCCAGTCTGGAAAGGTCTAAGGTGAACCATGACATCATAACATTCCACTGGTGTCTGTGGTAATGTTCTGGAACGAAGGCCAGCACCCTCAACCCCCAGTCTGTACCACAGACTGCACATTACCTGGCAACATTGGAAAGGAAGTCTTGTAATTTTGGCACAGACCCCTCTGGTCAGAGAATGAGCATGCAATCACTCTCTCCGGCAGTCTACTAAGAGAGACCTTCTTGACTCCCATCATAGGATCAATCAACTCATGTCAGGGTTCAAGAGCATGATGTGTCATCCTCAATAGCTTCTCTTCAGGCTGAGCTCTAGATCAAGGTCATGTACATGATTGATCATGATTGATCTGCCTACATATTATGGCCATGAGTAATAGTGGTGATACAACAGGAGATAGGCCTCACTTCTCTTGGGAGAGCAGCATTAAGATCATAGGTAGGGCAACTCCTTTTTAGGCTCATGGGAGAATTTGATTCTGCAACACAGGTTGTTGATGAAAAGTTCACTCGTAATGTGTCTGTTGTTGGTGATATTGGTTCCTTTCCATCACAAATACTTGAATATGTTGGGTCTCAGATACCCAAGATTACCGGGGAATGACACCACTAGGGCAGAGGGTAGGGGGCACCAACGGAAGTCTTGACCCTTCCAGGCAGGACAGGCTCCAGTGGCCAGGGAACACACATGCCTATTGTTAGCTGCTATGGGATGCAGGGTAAATATTTAGTTTCGGAGAAGGAGGGGTAATAATAAATTAAGAGAGCTTTTACCCAATCACTTGGTGCCTGCTGCTACAAGTAGCCCAGGCGTGGGGTGGGGTGAGTACAGAAGGGGAGTCTATATAATACTGAAACATTGAATCACAAACGCTCTCACATTGGGGAGTCAATGACAGCAAAACAAAATTCAAACAAAATTGTTTGTGTGTCCTGTGATTAACCATTAAAAAGTGTATTGTTAGAGTAATTATCTTGTAGACCCATTTGACTAATATGGATAAGCCCCTCTGTCCAATTAAGATGTTCCAACTCACTAACTGTGGCTTGTCACTGTCACTACTCTCATATGAAATAACAGAACCATTCAACAATGTCCACATGGAGGGTGGAGAGATGAGGGGACAGGAGAAGGAGGGGAATGAAAAACGAGGATAGAGAAAAAAACATGCTCTTATTCTACATCTTAAAATGTAAGCCTGTAGTACTGTAGTAGGAGGCCCGGGTGACTGGCTGCACAGTAAATGGTGGAAAACTGACTTGTGAAACCTGGCTTCCACAGGAAATGACCATAATGAGAAAGAAATCAAACTGGAGTGGCACCTGACAATGACACCTCCTCGATATGCTGAATTATGAGTGTACTAAGTCACTTTTCCCAGGTTCCTGGACCCTCTCTCAATAGAAATGCCCCCCTCACTCTTTTTCCCCTCTCCATCTCTGTGTGTGTCAGATATGGGTCTTGTCTGTGAATGAGCAAGTGAGCAATAAGCTGCCAAAACATGCTCTCTCACAGATCCTTACACAGGAAGCAACGACAAGTAATTTCCTGCTAATGCCCTGACACTAACCAGAGACGTGTCACTGTGAAAGCCCCCATGCAGTGAGGCTCAAGGGTCGGTAGGCAGGCAGGGCTGGAGTCTGAGAGAAGAAGTTAAGATGTAACCATCAGGAGGCCATTTCTCCTTGAGACGCTAGGAAACTACTCGATGAGAGATTCTAATCAAAATGAGATACATTCTCCAGCTCTGACTGCAAGTCATTTTTATACACAGTGAAGCTTTGTCACATATTTAAAGTGAAAACAGTCCAATAAATGAGAAGAATGCTTACTAGAAGCCAAGATCCACTATTAACTTCAACAAGGAGAATCAGGGAGATGGAATGCACACTTTGATCACTTAATTGGATAATTAACTAATAATGGAAAATGTACAGAGGAAGAGGGTGATTAGGCCTGCAAGCAACCTCCATGTATCTCCACTCAATCATCAACTAAGTCAGTTACATCATCAGTTATTTTTCTCTGGGCTTTGGATAGAATGAAAGCATAAAGCACATTGCTCTGTGCCTGGTTAGTGTAATAGGATTAATATAGGTCAGGCAGGCTTTACTCTGAATTATTCCAAGTTTGCACTCATGTATTTTAAACCCAGGCATTTTGCACAGGTGGGGCAACAATAAGGTACATTCGACTCTACTGAAAATCATAGTTCAACTACCATTTACAGCCCAGACCCACTTTTAATCAGCCTATACATTTGTCACATAAAGTTGACATGAAAAAATAATAAGATTTCATAACGAATTGTTATTTCGATTTCAGATTTATCTACAGAGCTATACGTGCTGCTCTCTTGTTTTCTGCAATATTAGAGAGGACAATAGACAAAACAGGCAAGTGGTTTAAATTAAGGCTATTTGCCAAACACAAGAATCACTTTCCCACCTATGGGTTAATTTACAGTTGAGTCCTGCTCAGTGTTGGGAGACCTCTTGAACTCTGACCCCATGGCCTGTGACCAGATGACCTAAGGCTGCTGTCTCTGCATCGCATGCCATTATGATACAGACCAGTCTAGGTTTACAGCCCAATTCACATTCTAGACTTCCTCTGTCTGCTTCTCAGTGTCTATCTGTATATCAATGTACGTTTGTGAAACTCACACTGAGGTTTCTGTCCCAGATCTGGATGGTCCCATCCTGGCAGCCTGCTGCAATGAGCTTGCCATCACGGCTGTAGGTGCAGCATGTGGGGATGACCCTCTTCCCCTGAAGAGAGCGGGGTTTGAACACAGATTTGTGCTTCTTGTCTGAGTTTAGGTCCCACGTGCGCACAGTGCTGTGGACAGACAAGAGAGAACGTTATTTATCCCCCCCCCATCACAAACCTGATTTTCTAAAGCCCATCAAAACACACCTATAAACACCATGTATACCTTAATAAATCATATCACACAGCTATAGATACAGTATGCCCCAGCTGCTCCCTTGAACATGATGTGAGGCAGCTATGTGTTGCAGGGTGAGGGGTTAGAAAACAGAGCAGACAGTAAGAACAGTAGATCAGTCTGACAGGCGTGTCTGAAGCTTCCATGAAATCCCGATTTTCTTCCCTACATCTGTTGAACACATTACACACCCTGGACCAGGGAGAGGGAGGAATCAAAGCACACGCATTCCCTATTCAGATGTGTGTAAATTAGGGGTTTTATTCCAAAATGCTGTAGAACTATTTGGGCAAAAAATGATGGGTATTTCTTAATTCAACTAATTATACCTACTGAAATTATATTATTTTTTAAACAAAAGGCCTTTAGTCAAATAACTTTGATAATATTATCAATAGTCAATTTTACCATCAAGCCATCAACGATTTCATATACTTTAACACAGAAATACTAACAGCTAAGTAAACACTGCAAACTACAAATACTGCATAGTCTTGCGTCAAACACTGAATCAAACAGAACAAAAACGACTGAAACTTGAGCAGAAACATGAGTATAAGCTATCATGAATGTGTAATTGGCTTCTCTGTGATTCATTTAGCTGAGACAATAAGCAAACGATGAGGGTAGTGGAAAAAGCCCTTGGAGCAAGCGAGCTGTTTGGGCCAGTCACTGAGTCAAAGCAGTTCTTAGTATTTAAGCATACCTAAGAGGGAGAGTGGACAGTGATCTGAGACCACCAAGACGTTTAAGGTAAAACAAGGCAGAACATGTGACCTTTGACCCTGCTCAGCGTGACTTCCTGTCTTGGGGATGTCCACGCAAGGGATGTTTCACCCAAGCCCTCATCACCTCACTTAAAATCACTCATCTCTTCACTAATCTAGCTTTTTATACTTTTTATCCTTCTACTTGCTTTTCTGAACACACCTGAAAACCAGAAGATGCAGTGATAAAAAAATGTATTAAGGTAGAAAGGAGAAAAGATAAAGGAGATAGAGGAATAGAAAGGCAAAAAAATGTAGAGATGGGATAAGAGATGAGGGTTGAGTGACCAGCATAGACTCAGGACACAGAGGGCAAACTGAGGCGCCTAGTACTGCAAGTGCCCTTAAGAGACCTGACCCTTACCCATTCATTGACAGACTGGAACTAGAGGATTACACAAAAACATGACACACACACACATACATGCATGCACACACAAAAATATGTAGCCAAACTCTCACGCACCCACACAAACACCCACGCCAGACAGAGCGTGTCCAAGTGTGTCTGTGACCCACTGCCTGCTTTAGTGAGCATGACCTTTGGGTCATGAGGTCAGCGGTGGAGTGTAAACACACAGGCAGGGCTGCTACTAACAGCCAGGCAAGGATTCCTCCATGGCTGACTACAAACTCACAGACACACACTCAACTGTGTTTGGATAAGTCTGACAATGTGATACAAATGCCAACTTAAGACATATGGCTTGAGTGAGGACTGGCATTCAATATAAACCAATGCTGTTTAATAAATCACCTTCTGAAAAAAAAAGATGCTAAAAAACCCTGCACATGTATAAAATATATATGTATATGTTTTATAGCCTGTACACTATTGTATTTTAAGTGTTTGATGGCATAAGCCCGGATATATACGTGTGTGGTGTATGTGTGTGATAACCATGTACTGGATGACAAATTGTTCCACCTGCTGCCTCACACAGATGTCTCTATTCTGTTTACAGAAGACTGTAGGCGTCTGTCAAGCCAATAAAGACAACATAACCTTTCACAAAGCACACAAAACCTGGAATGTAATTTATCGTAAGGCCTTTTTCCAAAACATGGCACTGCTGGCTGACAGGGGGGGGGTAGAGCAGAGAGGTTGGAGCCCACCAATGTTGAGCCAACCTTGGACACAGGGCAATGACTGCACACCCTCACCTGTCAGGAGTAAGACACAGAAGAGGGTAGGGAAGGGGCAGCAGTGGGGCTCTGTTAGGAATTATTTCTTGGTTGTGGTGATGATTGTAAGAAGAAAGCTGCAACAAACTACGTCATAGGATGCAATGAGAATTTAATACAGTTCAGCGCTGAAAGGGAGAGATCTGACAGCATCACTGCCTACAAGGATACTCTGAAGAATTCCAAGCTGATACAGTTCCTTTATACAGACTCATCCATGTGCTATTTTACAGAGATCCTTTCATCCCCAACATCTCCCACTCTGCCTGTCGTCCCCATGTTAATTGAGTTGGCTGGACATGAATCTGTCACACCTTTCTCTAGACCTGTGAACGCCATGTCTCTTGTGGTAATTCACAATTGACTAGAGACAACCAAAAGGCCTGTATTGTATTGTAAAAGAGGCAACCAGACACCCTTTAGTGTATTGTATTGTCTTGCCGAGACAAGACAATCTTGCCTCGGCCAACTATATAATTTCCTTCAGCTCCAATATGTGTTCCTCTAATATACCTAACAAAGGGATAAAAACATTGCCTCACTTACATAATGGTAGCTGAAAAATGAAGGTGTTAAGTGACAATCATGAGAACTGTAACTAACCCTTATCGAAATTCAACTCCTGCATTTAGATTTAATTCAGTTTTATTCCAGAGGAAAACATTTAGGCCAGTCTGGAACATTACTCGTTTGGAGGAGGTGGTTTTGAGAATGTAACAAGAGTTATGGAGTTGGCGAGCATTACTTTTCTCAATTCAATTTAATGAGGTGACAAAACATCCATATGTACCATGAAGACAAATCAAAACATTTGGGGCCAATCTGAGTACCAGGCCGCGCTTTCCAATTCCCTGCAACCCTGTTTTCCCTTCAGTCAGCACTCCCCTATTCCATTGCAAATGCTTCAGACACAGAGGGGTGAATGCGATAAAAACGAGACCCATACAGCCTCAGTCATGCGTGTGCACTTTACGAGGTAGCAGAGTCGTTCACACATCTGAAGAGTGACACCTCCCCGGGGCCCCTACGCTCTCAAACAGATTTTATCGGTCCGCGGTGGTCACTAGGACCGCTTCCCAGATGGAGAGATATGGAAGAGAGGAGGAAAAGAAAGGCAAACATCCTGTATAAGGTTGTATATTGGTTGAATCGTGGTGATGGAGCTAGCCTGTTGACTGGTTGACTGACTAACTGGGGCTCTGTTATGAGTAAGACGGATTAGGAGGGGAGGATGCAAATTGCTGAAGAAGATAAAGCAGGGAAAGAAACAGAAGGAATGCGGAGGAGACACACACATTGACAGTGACGCATGGAAGCAAAACAAAGACCTATAAAATCAGTGTGGTCTAAGCAGAGATGTACTGTGGGTAAGTGAGGTACACGTCATGAGTGTGGTTCCATGCTGTGTGCTGAATTCAACTCTGAGCTAAATAATTAACAAGATAAAAAAAAGGAGATGAATTTCTGTCGTTCGTGTTATTGGAGGGTCATCAACTTAACCAGGCATATGTCGGGCAAGTGGGACTGCACAATAGGTACAACATGCTTGACTCAAGGACTAAATTATGACCCAGCAGCTCTTTAAATCTAATCAAATTGGTTGATAAGATGCTATCTCACTGGAGCTTCCCAGAAGGAATTGGCCATATGTTCAGCCCAATAAGAAAAGAAATAAACATTGCATTCATTACATGTAAAGCTCTAATGTCTGAAAAAAATCTGGCCACTGTTGATGGAAAACAAAGGATAAACGCTCTACTTTAAGGTATGGTATGTGCATTCTTGGGCAGGATATGGAACACTTGCAGTCTATGGCAGGCAGCAGTTAGAGACGCGTTGGACTGTGAATGAACCTGATGTCTCAAACTGTGTGAACTGCCCCAACATACTCACCCACCCCTCTGTGATGTCTGTCCTCACTCTACATCCCTGCATTGTCACGCAGATCAAACTTAATAGCCCAGTAGGCCTGTCCTTTCCCCTCTAAAAAACCCAAATTACACTATCTCCAGTTCATGCTTTTGGCTCAGAGCATCGTCTTACTTAAAATAGATGACATGGTCACTTGACAAGCTCAGTGTGCTAAAGATGAACCTGAGAACTGAGATAAGTATTGATTTACACAGCACTTTCAGTATGGGCGTTTACTACTCTTGTGCATAATGGTAACATCCATTACCAGAATATATCTCAGCAGCAGAGCATGAAACTGCTTTACATGACTTTATATGACTATGATCCTTGGTGTCTCACATGGATTATATCCTGTGTAATAGGCCATGTATTTGGGTTAAATACATGATTAAGACAAATGGTTCTTTGGCAGTAAAAAGACCTTCCACGCTGTCCTTTGGGTCCCCGTGCATACAGCTACACAACCAAGTCCAGCTGCAGCCCTGACACCAGGCCAGCACAAAGGGAATCCCTGGTATTCAAGCCTCCTGGAAAACATTCCTCAAATTGTGTATGTGTACGTGCACATGTTAAGTGTGTCTTAAGACTTCCCTATCATTTTGTGTCAAAACACAAGCTCGATAGAAGTGACATGTGGGCCCGTTTCAAAAGTTGGCATTTGCCCTATCCTCTGCCCTACACATAAGACTGAAATGTCAGCGCCATAAAGAGCATAATATTAAATTTTGGACCATAAAACTATCAATCAGAATAGCCCTCTCAATGATTGAAAACACAGTATTTTCTTTTAGTCAGTTGACAATTCAAACATTTCTTTAACTTATTTATGAATTGTTGAGCTCCTGATTATCAGGGTCTGCTTCATAAAAAATAGCTGTAACTCCCAAAACAAACAGTTATTACAGGGTCCCAGTCTTTTTTTTGGTTTACTCCAAGTTTAATCTTGGCAAGGAATATTCACATTGGGAGTAGACCCAGCACATACTGCCTCCACTTTCTGAGAAATAAATCTGTGGCCAGGAGACGTAATTCATCTGCAGTTTTCAAACCTTTCAAGGTGTTTAGTCTTTCAGCAAAGGATTAGATGAAGTGGTTCTGCGCTTCACACACATTTGACCCCCTTGGATCAAACATGAATAATGTTAGAAAACCTTGTAATGTGCTGTTTTACAATCACACGCTGACTCACAAACAGAATGACAGAGGAATGTGGACAGGTTCACCCCAGTCCAGGCAAATGCTTTTTACTGACTGGCAAGAATCACAGAGTCCCGTTGAAGCCCGCCCACACCCTAACGGCATTCAACCGTCAGTGTGCAGGGACAATCGCTACCACGCTGCTGCATTATTAAGACATTTCATCAGAACTTCCTCTCACGGAAAAAGACTGGGTTAATGAAAACCTTCAAAGAGCTGAGGGGCAGCTCATGTGAATGTGATTCCACACAACTAGGGAGGATCTTAATTAAGGAGCTGGGCGGTCTAGTGATCAGACTTAATAACCTATTCAAATCAACACAACAAAGACCTTCTAAATAGGCTGACAGAGAGAGAAAGACAGAGTACCTGGGTGTTGGTCTGATGTATGAGCACACAGCCAGTACCAGGCACCCAGAACTACAATTGGCCCACTACCGGTCCATTGTTAAGAGGCATGAAGTGGATGAAACAGCTACAGGTGGTGGTGAGGGAGGAGGGAAGGAACAAAAATTGAGAGTTGCTCCCTCCAGAATTACTAAATTGTGTGGACTGAATGCCTAGACCTACTCTCATGCTCTCTATAAGGCTTCAGTATATTGTTCCCCTAAGCTGTGCTTAGTTGAGCTGAGAGCTCTATTTAGACTGCCAACATTTTCTTCCAATTTATGTTATCACACGCTCTGGACAGGCCATCTATTTTCACAGAACAGTTGCCTGATAAATACATAAATAGGGAACTGATTTAGGGCCAATAGAACAGCATAAAGATGCTGGTCTCTGAGGGTTAATGCTTTCTTTTTTTCACCATCCCACAGAGAAAGGTATCCAAACATCATTTATTTTGTTTGGTGGTATATTTTTCTTATTCCCATTAACACTGTCTAAATGTAGACAGTGTTTGATAGCAAAAAATTCAGCTATCTAAAACTTCAACGGTAAACATCAGGTTCAGAATCAAAGAGCAAGGGCTTCTTTGTAGACCCACTATTTTGCACTGCTGTCCAACAATCATATAGGGAGAAATCCATCATACAAAAGATAAAGATGCCAATTCCTCCACCAACAGTGGCCTCAATAGACCATAATACAATGCAGCCACAAGACAATGCATTTTGAGTCAGGGCTACAACTCTCATTTATTTTTCTCCACCAGAAAAACTCTCTTGCTCTTATTATGCTATAATTGTTGCTATTGCTCTCTCTACCTACACGTATAACCCACTTAACACAACATGTTCACACATGTTCTCTGGGGGTTGTCAAAAGTCAATCTGGGAAATCACTAACAGAAGTAGAAGTAGATGAGGCAGGTTAAGGGAAAGTGTGTAGACCAAGTAAATTGCAACACTTAATCACAAAATAACTGCTGGAATGCGTTGAACATCGCAAGGTAGGGATATGCAACAGTGTGAGGAGTATCCAAGGGTGTATTTTTCCTTTAAGATGTATGATTGCTTGACATGGGCTTAGAGAGACAACCTCATCCACCTGTAAACCACACTAAGCAATCCCTTCCTTCTCCTCCTCCCTCTCTCCATCTCTGTGGCTCAAGGTGCTGAAATGGACCCTCCTCATATGCAGCTGCTCTCTCTGTGAATGGCTCCCTGTGCGCTCCACTCCTCTGTTCTCCCGTGAGCTGGCCAGGGGCAACACCCAGTGCTAACGTGCCAGGGGAGGATTTCCAGAGCCTCAATAAGAGCTAAATAAACCAGCCACCACATCTGGGAGAGCAGTAACACTGGTAAACACTGCGCCATGGCCTGCCCACAAAGCCCAGCCCTTGTTTCCACTTAATGATGATAGCCCCGGGTTTCTGCACTGCTGCCTGTCACACTCACTTAGACTCATCACTGTGCTCTCTCTCAAAGTCACACGTATGCACAGCCGCGCACATGCACACGCGCACACACAAAATTGCTTTTTAGGAAGCAGACTACTACTCAGGCTCAGCTAACTGAAATAAATAGATAGACAACTGTGATGTCTCGCCGCCTACTGGAATGTTGCATTGGTCCAAATCATTGCATACAAATATAGGGCTGCATTTGGCCCACATCCAATGTAAAACTGTACCACGTGTCAATGCACAGCTTACTTAGGCCAAACCAAGCTTCCCAGACATAGTCTGGTCTAGAGGACTCCCTGCTGGAGACAGACGGGAGGAAAGCAAAGAAATGTCAATTCAGTTCAGGACACTGCCTTGACCATGCCCTCAGGACAGCTTTGTCCAGATATTTGATGAAATAATCATACGATTCAGGTGCACATTAGGGCTCCAACCTGAAAAGTCTCAGCCCAAGCAATGGGCAACACTGATATCCTACAGCCTAAATGATTTTATCATTCTGGATATGTCATGGCAGGCAAGTTAAGAGATGTTGTTATACTTTACATGGGCAGTAGTAGGGGACGATGCAGTGAGATTAGTTAGCAATGTTGATTCCTGTAACAGCCATTTAGCATTGTGATGAGAATGAGACATGGATGGCAGGTATACCGTTTCAGAAGATTACTCATTAGCAGTGATCCTTCAGGGATCATCCAGTGATTCAAATATCAAGTTGCCATGTGGCTTTTCTAAATACTAAATCACCATGTAATTAGTAATGATGATGCACACTAATGTTAGAAAAAACAATAACTATTGACTATATCTGTGCATGTGGTGGCCATTTTGGTTATTGTTTCTCCCACTGAAGTCCTACAGGATTGCACTTGGGATTTTATTTTAGCTCCATGTAAATGGTGCCTAAAAGAAGCATAGAAGGGCAGTGATGAATTCTGCCCATCTAAAGCAGGTCACCACTCAAATATCACACATGTACTCTTATTAAATCTCACCCATCGTTAGAGCAGGTCATGAACTCTTCTTTAATCTTGGGGTGCCAGCAGCCACTATTGAGCATGGCTGTGTGGCCCTGAAAAGAGTAGAAAGTGAAAATTAAAAACAAATGCAATGGCAAAATCTTAAGCAATGTTCAGTAGTCAATGTGAAGGCATGAAATGTGACTATTTTATTGCTAACCAGATGACTCTTCAATTAACTGACCATTTGACAGGGTCTACAGAAGAAAGGACTACTCACAAAAACTCATTTAAAATGGAAAGTACCAGCAGAGCAAATAGCCTAGTTTTCATTTGACCAGTCATTAGAGAGGAATGTGAACATAAATAGAGGAAGATGAACCTCTAACACAACTGGCTAGCCTAAGAGATCCCTGGTCTGCAGTTGCAGTTTAAACATGCATCTACCCTCTTAGAAATCAGAGCTCCAAAAAGGGTTCTTCTCGGAGGGAAAAGGTTCTACCTAGAACCATTTGTTCCTTAAGAACAAGGAACAAAATGGTTGACAGCATTCCCCTCAGGGGCTCTTTATAAGACAAACAGCTCTATCAAGAACCCTTTTCATTTGAAGAATCCTTTCTGGAAAAAATAATTCTTCAGGGATGCTTTGGAGGAGATATACCAATGCTAATAATGCTGCTTTTTGTTAACTTGATTTTGAAAGAGCACTGTTTTAAAACAAATAAATGTCATATGAGATTAATGACAAGTCGATGACATGTTAATGAAATGTTATATTGTTAGCTGAAACATCATTTGAAAATGTAAACATACATTTTCATAATTAGAAGATACTTTATGAATGTGTGTGTAATTGTGAAATGCCTGCAACTCGTTTGGCTCTCCACTCAGAAAAAGATGTGCATTTACCCCCATGCAACAAAGGTCTCAAGCTGAATTTGAACCCAGGACATCACAGTTACATGGTATGCGGCTTAGCAAACTGAGCCACCAGGACACCCCGCAATGATGGCTTTTTAAGTGGAGGAACCACTACCTCGCCAAGCAAATCTGATTCCCCATCCTCAACAGTTAACAGTGCTAACAGTAAACACCACATCAGAGGACGTGTTGTCAAAAAAATGTCAGATCTCAAGAGAGAATCTTGCATTTCATTCAAACTGACAAAATCCTAAGCATTAGCATCTAAAAAAACAAACAAATGAAAATCAAATTCATCCCCACACAATTGGAAAAGTTAAAATGCAATTGACTGTGTCTGGTGACAGAGGCAAAACAGAGGCAAGCACGACATAATTATATTTAATTCTCATACCTGACACAGCTAATCCACTGGGTAATCGTCATGGACCTTGATCCAACCTAACTCTCCTGTTATCTCCACATGGGGCTGAGCTGGACAAGAATGTAGGACACTCAGGATAACCCACGTTGCAATCAATGGGCCTCCACTATTTCAAGTAATTCATATGGGTGGTATAGACGATGTCTCTCTGCATTGCAGCTGCCATGGATGGTGTGGCTTTCTCAAACACGTTACAAGCCATACAGCAACATTTAATTAAGATCCTCCCTAGTAGAACCAGGTATGGGATGAACCAGCCCAAGGGACTTTCGTTCTCTCAGTAATGTCTGTCAGGCAGCGGCCTCCTACAAGGCTGCCAATTGCCGACAAGCCTCTTTCTGCAATGAGCCAACCGCAAGTGATGAGTACTCTGCACCACATGATAGCCCTGAGCCAATGCAAAATCCACACACGTTGCGATGAACCACGACAGTCCTAAGCACATGTGGTGTCCCTCTGCCCCTCTGACTGATTCCAGCTGGACACACAAGACAAACCATTATACCCACACACAAAAACAGACTAACTCACAGCTGTAGCCTGCTACCATTATAGTTTGGCTAGGTCCATCTCCAGTACAGTAGAAGGTAAAGGGAGAAGAGAAGAAAAGAGAAGAGCATTGGCATACCTTAGTGTTGGCCATATCCACAATATACTGGTCTCCCTTCACACACTCCATGACATTGAAGCCATCACGGTCCAATACCTTGGCCTGTGCATTGCCAGAAACCACCAGGATTACATCACCAGTGATGCTGTACTGCAGACACTTGATCTGGTGGCTGAGGAGACAAACACACAGCACACACATAGGGGACATATGAGAGAGAGAAGATGCTTTTACTTTGCATTCCTGTGGCCAGCTATCTGCCATTCATTGAATAAGTACAGTTAAGTGTTTCTGTGTCTGTTTGGATTGGTGTTCGCCATCTGCTAGCTGTGATTGTACAAGACTTCTGCACAAAATATTGTTATATAACAAGCTTTTAATCCATGAAAAGGTTCAGGGACAAAAACAAACACAAGGTTCATGTAACTATGGGAACCAGGATAACACAGGTCACAGAGCGTGTCTCATGTTTGGTCCATTTGATCTGGGACAGGTAGACAGACAGGCGTGCACGCACACACGCACGCATGCACATGATTAAACACATACAAGCATGCATATGCACACAGGCATGCATCCACATACACACAAACACACACAGAAAAACATGCACACACACATGCACAAACATGCATCTGTGGCCTAAGCATTCAGACTGAACAAAATTATAAGGTGTAAATTGGAAAATGAGATAAAGTTGAAAGCCTGTTTAGTCTGTCATAACAAATGGATATTATAAGATTTTAACATTAGACATTTCCAATAACAAACAAAAATACAATCACACTAGATCACATACACAGCCATGCATGCAAATGCAGAGACAGACAAAAATGGGGACCACCACTTAACACAGTTAGCAATTCAGGTCAATATCAAATAGCATTAACACAGCAGGGGGTAGATTGGGCAGTCCCGTTTCCATGTAGGGAGCAAAAAGTTCCATTGTTAAAATGAAAGTGGGGCTGCCATCAGGGCTGTTCTTAAAGGGGGGCTTTGGCGACTTTAAAGGTTCACTACACAGCACCTAAGGCTCAAATTCCTCGTTGTTTCAGTTTGACTGAGCTGAGATGCCCTTCCAGTCATTGGGGTGGAGAAGAAAGAGGGACAGTGGCCCTCACGCCATGGCTTTCTAAATAAGGCCAAGCATGTCAGTGGCTGTACAGGCTAATGGATCAATCTAGGATGATGGCTTCCATGAAACACAGAATAATGAAACACCAATGCATCTAATTTTGAATGAAGAGAGGATGTCACAGAGTTAACAAAAGGCTCAATGAAGCACAACAATGTGTGTGTGTGTTGGTATTTATATATGTGGGTACTTGGGCACACACAGATGTTTTAATAGTATACTTGCAAAACAATAATTAAGTAAATATTAAGAAACTGTATTGATGCTCAATGTTTATTTCCAGAAAAGGACTCACCACTCGCATGGCTGCAGGGATCTGAAAGCCTGCAAGGCCTGGTCCATCCCAGCAAAATCCCAGAACCGCACATCGTAGTCATATCCCCCAGTAACCAGACGAGCTCCAGAAGGGTCCAAACCGAGGGCTGTTACCTGCAGAGACAATTACCTTATTTACCACTCAGAGGCTACCTATAGGCCTGGATGGTAAAGGTTTTCCCTATATTCCTTCAGCAGCATGATGACTGAGAGGCCAAAGACTTACTGTTTTTGTGCCATGCTGCAGAGTGATCTCGTGAGTGTCTGGAATCTTTTTCACTGGATTCTAGGACAGAGAGATGAGATAAAGACAGTAACATGATAGTTTAGCTTTAATGGGCTGTGTGGTTTAAAAACGCACATCAGCAGCCAATTACAGGAAGGCAGTCTGACATTGAGGAAGGTGGGCCCTTATCAGGCCACCATCCATCAAAGCATCCCACAGCAGTCTGAAATCACAACTACCCTGAGAAAGTGTCTGGGTTCCCGGCTATTGCACCCTTAACACACACACACTGTGAGGAGACATTTACTACTCTGGGAGAGAGAGAGAGAGCACCAGAGAGGGCAATGACAAGAGTGTATACACTCTAAACAACAAAACCAACTGATTACCACGCTTAAGAGTACAACTGCAATAGAGTCGTTGATACCTTTTAGATGACATAGACATTGTGGCATGAGAAATGGAACAGTGCTGCCATCTAGTGGTGGAATCTTAAAAGCACACCACAAGACAACACAAATTGGTGCCAGTTTTAGACTATAAAAGATTCAGACAGTGAATTTATGAGAATTGTTTTTGTAATCCCTCATGCCTACTGTTGAGTGTGAAATTCCAGACATACATCATCATCATCCTCATCTTGTTCTTCATCATCATCATCATCATCGTCATCATCCTCTTCATTGTGAGCTGTGCTGCCCCTGTAACCTGGGGGTAGAGGTGGTCCCACAAGGTCATCATCATCGTCATCATCCTCATCCTGGGCTGTAAGTTGAGGAGGCACTGGGGGTCCAATAAGCCCTGAGTCAGAGTCTGAGTCTGAGCTGTCACTGCTGATCCCACTCTCCTTTTTTCTGCAGGGTAAAACATGATAGTCGGGCAACAATGCAAAAACTCAATCCCAAGGCATCCTTAACTTGTGCTTGAATAACAGACAGGTGACTAGCCTTTAAAAATGAACAAGGGGCAGCCTGAGTTACTTAAATCTGATTTCCCTGTTTCTAATATGTTAAAATGACTAGTTACCTGGAAGTAACAGTTGCAGCTTTGTCTCTCTGAGTAGAGCCTGGTGATTTGACTGAATGGGAGCTCTCTCCTTCATCCTCCTTTAGCCTCTCCTCTAAGGGAGCAACAATTAGTGTTAGAGCCACTGGCAAAATTATGACTGGTAAAGATATGTTTTCAGATCATGCTTGTTGATTTGCTAACCTAATCCATGCCGACTCCTCTCAATGGCTGTTCGCCGGGTCTGTTCAAAGATGGCATCCAGGTCAAATGTACGGGCCTTCTTACCTGGAAGGAACCAACATAGCTTTTACCTTTCCTGATCAATTACTGACACAATTGCTAAAAGTAGTTTATAAGGAATCAAATAAACATGTCAAATTCTTGTCAATTTGTGCTATAGTCTAGCCATACCAAAGCCGGAGAACCCCATGACAGAGGCCATGTCTCCATCTCCACTCATCCTGTCTGAAATGGAAAAAAAGAGCATACCATTAATTGATGAAATGCTTTTCATTTCAAAGTCTAGATTGGGACTCAAAGATGTCTCTTGGCAAAATTAAAAAGGGCTCCTCCAGTTATCCTAGAGAAAATGGTATCAAAATATATTTCTGTGACCAAATCAATTGTAGGCTTGGGAATCACTTTCTTAGAAATACAGGATTGCTGAAAAAATGTTTCCATTCTGTAAAAGCTGTGAAAAGGCTCTTTTTGGGACATCGTTTCTGGGAGGGCACGTAAAGCAAAATCGTTTGGATGATATGATGAACTTTATACATGTATTCCTTTTAGCATCATAGAAAAGCATGTGCTGATTGGGGTAAAGAGGAATGATCTTATTCATACATCTTTGTTATTGACATTTTTTCTTCACGTTACATTCCAACATACACTATTTGTATATCCTTTGTGAACAAGTATCTTCGTTTCGTTGTGAAACTTGTATCCTATTGTCTGTCCATTTGTGTAGCTATATTGTATCATCCTCTTTTTCTAATACAATATGTTGCCATAATCACATTTATCAAGTCCCTGCAAATAAAGCAGACCACTTGCTTTGTTGCCTAAATATAAGGTGACTTTTTATACAATACAATAACTGCCAATCAGTTTGGTATGGCTATAAAAAATGTCAAAATATCAGTTTCCAACAAGCGGTCGAGCGGAGTCCCTGAGAAAAACTTCCAAGTTAACGTTAATTCGCTATAAATGCAACTTCGGTTAGCTAAGGTTAAAAAATATTGAAGCTCAAAAAACTGGTCAAAAAATTTCAGGTTGAACGAAAAGAACAGGTAAGCTATTTAACAGTGGTTACGATAGCAGCTCTCCTTCTTGTCTTAAAGCGCAAAAGGGAGAAAGGCATGACTATGGTTATGGTAACTGGAAAAAGCATAGCTAGCAGAAATAGCAACCAAGCATATTTATTTTCATTTTGGCTGAAGTTAGCCTGCTGATAAATAGTCTTCAGGTATGCATGCTGGAAATACAGTCATTAAGAGCAAATACGAGTAATATATGTAACAATGGCTATGAGAACATAAATACGCAAATAGGAATATATATCGTTTCTACCTTTATCCACTTTGTTAGGATCCATGTTTTCAAGTACCAAATTTACCTTCGACCTCCGGAAGTTGTAACGTAAACTAACGTCTCGCAAGTAAAAATGGCGCTGGCCGTAGGGGCGTGTCAATAGCATTCGGGGTGGACTGAAAGCATACAGACGCGTTACTCAAAAGATGCCCAACTGTTTCTTACGACTTCGTTTGTTGATGTGCCGTAGCTGCCCAATAGATATGCGTCTCGTGAAAACATGTTGTGCTTTTTGTGTACAGGACGTTTGTCTTGATAGCGTATTATCAATCTGTGTTTAATGCATACCATGAGTCCTTTGAGCGAGGCCGGGCACATTTTGCCGGGGACAGTTCCAAAGTATGGAAAGCCAAAAGGGTCAGAATTCGGCTCTCATTCGTCGCCGGTACAGTGAAAACAGTGCCAATTTGAAATTACTGATGCAGAGTTGATATTCTTGTTATTTGAGAAAAGTATCCTCATGACAGAGTATATACTTGGTGCAATAAGTTTAGATCTAGTCGATCTAGAATTGACTAGATACATACATATGTGGAAAATGATAATGCTATTGTGGAATTACATTTTCATTTTAATAAAGTCCCCTATGGGCTTC
>OOFE01041678.1:28088-41538 GCA_900323365.1 Monocentris japonica | reverse complement strand
TATCTATCTATCTATCTCACATCAATATATCACGCATCAATATATAACTAAATGCTGTTTTACTATAGGCCAGGGCTCCTTCTATCTGGGCCAGCAAGAGATATCAAAAGGCCAAAATCTACAGGAGGTGGACAAAATAGGCTACATGGCCATAAGTACGTGGACACCTGCTCGTCGAACATCTCATTCCAAAATCATGGGCATTAATATGGAGTTGGTCCCCCCTTTGCTGCTTTAACAGCCTCCACTCTTCTGGGAAGGCTTTTCACTAGATGCTGGAACATTGCTGCAGGGATTTGCTTCCATTCAGCCACAAGAACATTAGTGAGGTCGGGCACTGATGTTGGGCAATTAGGCCTGGCTCTGGGCATGCCAGTCAAGTTGGACCTCGCTTTGTGCACGGGGGCATTTTCATGCTGAAACAGGGAAGGGCCTTCCTCAAACTGTTGCCACAAAGTTGGAAGCACAGAATCTTCTAGAATGTCATTGTATGCCGAAACATTGAGATTTGCCTTCACTGGATCTAAGGGGCCTAGCACGAACCATGAAAAATAGCCCCAGAGAGTGCATGGCTGTGTGCTTGATTTTATACACCTGTCAGCAACAGGCGTGGCTAAAATAGCTGAATCCACCAATTAGAAGGGGTGTCCGCATACATTTGGCCATGTAGTGTAGCATAAACACCCCATGAAACTTTTCAACTTTGAAGTCACTAAATTCCAATTACAAATGCAGCAACAAAAGATATGTCATATTGGCTGAATGCCAATTAGCAGTATGCGTCAGTTTTAAAAGAGGTCTGAAAATCACCACTTTTATATGAGTTTTCAAACCAACACGAGGCAACTAACAGAGTTCCAAAGAGGCTAAATAATCAGTGCCTGAATTGCAGGTGCATCAGTCACAAAAACTGCAAAATTATTTAATGTGGAATAATCAGGAAAATCATTCAAGTATATGCCAAACACAGACAAACTGCATTGGCCAAGAGGAACAGTAGTTGCAATTTAAAGCTCACCAACATGGATAGACAGACACTTAATATGATAGTTGTTAAACGCCAAAAACCGAAGGCTTCAAAATTTAATCAACACCTTTGTGACACAGTCTCAACCAAAAACGCTGTGAGCGTCTCAAAGCTTTATGGCAGTGCTGCCATGCGGAAACTGCTTGTATACAAGACCAACACACAAAGGTGCATAAACTGGTGTAAGGAGCACAGAATCTGGACCCCTAAGCAATACAAAAATGGATGCCTTCAACCCACAATGTCTGCTGCCAACTGTGAAACATGGTGGTGGGTCTGTCATGGTTAGGGCAGTCATGTTGTGGGAGTCATTTTAGGTTTTTGATGTTCATAAATTGTTTAGTGTTTGTTTGGCTCCAGGGACTACTACAGGGGTCAAAATAACAAACTAGAACTAGAAAAATGGAAATGAATCAGGGACTGTGACTTTCACAGTATGGCATGGCAAGGCTCTGTTGTGGGAAATGCAGTAACAACACAATGAAGGTAGAAAGTGATCATTTTTAACTTGTGATAAGGTTATAGTCTGTGTTAAGTATTATTCATGGCTACATAATCAGTAGTGCTTATAATAAGTGCTTATTTTAGTGCATTTTGTTTATACACTTTCATTTGCATTGTCTTGTTACAACCTTTTAAGTACATTATGAAGTATGGTGATTTTCATTAAGTGCTAACAGAGCATTACTGTGTACTTTTGTACTGTCTGCTTGTTATGGTCATTTTTGATTTTGATTTTGACCATTCAGATTGCCAGATGAAAGGCAACATCAGCTTGGCAGGAAACCATTTTTTAATCCAGTGGTCACAGAGGCTGATGGATTCAAATGATCAATAACCACTTTCATGTTTTTATTTGCCATAATGCTTCTTAGAATAGAAAACAGCCTGGTGAGATATTGGCCACAGTGTCTGGTAGAGTAGATAACAGTAACAGTCATAGTCAAAATGTACTACCACCTGGCTGCTGGTTGTTCAAAAAGGATAATAAATATAAATAAGCTATCATTTAAAAGAAACAATAATATGTCCACTGGTTTTTTCTGATCGATTTTCTATATAGACAATCACAGTTACTCTCACAATTACTTCTCTGTAGTGGAAAAATAAGAGCTATCATGGTTACATCTAACACCGAGATACACTATATGGCCAAAAGTCAGTGGACACCTGACCATCACACCTATATGAGCTTGCTGGACATCCCATTCTAAAACCATGGGCATTATTATGGAGTTGGAATTCCCTTTGCGGCTATAACAGCCGCCACTCTTCTGGGAAGGCTTTCCACAAGCTTTTGGAGTGTGTCTATGGGAATTTGTGCCCATTCAGCCAAAAGAGCATTTGTGAGGTCAGACAGTGATGTTGGACGAGAAGGCCTGGCTCGCAATCGGTGTTCTAATTCCTCCCAGAGGTGTTCAATGGGGTTAAGGTCAGGGCTCTGTGCAGGCTAATCTAGTTCCTCCACACCAAACCCGTCTAACCATGTCTTTATGGACATTGCTTTGTGCGCAGGGGCACAGTCATGCTAGAATAGCAAAGGGCCTTCCCCAAACTGTTGCCACAAAGTTGGAAGCGCCCAATTGGCTAAAATGTCTTAGTATCCTGTACCTCCTCCACCAAACTTCACAGTAGGCACTATGCATTCCGGTAGGTAGCGTTCTCCTGGCTCCTGACTGCCAGATAGTGAAGCGTGATTCATCACTCCAAAGACGCACAGTTCTTGTGCTGATGTTGCTTCCAGAGGCAGTTTGGAACTCTGTAGTGAGTACTGCAACAGATGAATGGCCATTTTTATGCGCTACGCGCTTCAGCACTCATTGGCCCCGCTCTGTGAGATTACGTGGTCTACCACTTTGTGGCTGAGCTGTTGTTGCTCCTAGGCGCTTCCACTTCACAATAATAGCACTTACAGTTGACCAGGGCACATCTAGTAGGGCAGAAATTTCACAAACTGACTTGTGCCAAAGGTGGCATCCTATGACAGTGGCACGTTTAAGTCACTGAGCTCTTTACGACCCATTTTAAATGTTTGTCTATGGAGAGTTCATGGCTATGTGCTGGATTTTATGCACCTGTTAGCAATGGGTGTGGCTGAAACACCTGAACTCAATAATTAGCAGGGGTGTCCACTGGCTTTTGGCCATACAGTGTACTATGGTATTGCCTCAAATTTCAATGTTGTGCAAAGTAAACACTTTGTAACACTTTGTTTTTCCTCAATCTGTTGAGGTTATGAGACCACATGCATAATGAACATGGATTTTAAATCCTATATCAAAACCGGATGCTTTGTCAGCTTGAGTGCATTTAGAGTAGGCTATAAGCTTAGGCCCTTATGTTAGTTGCCATTTGAGTGAATTACAGAAATCTAATTTATATTCAACCACAACACAAAATGATAATGAATACTGAGATTGTCTGCAACAGTGAGTGCTTGGTGCTTGGAGATCTGAATCTGAATTACTACATTAAACATAATTCTTGCAATCCAAGTCTTGTGCACACATCTTGCTATGTAACACATATCCAGATGCTTTGTCTCAAAGCCCCATCTACTGGCCAAATTTAGCTATGCTTAATTTCAGTAGAGATATGAGCCCTTAAATAAATTGGGAATGTTACATGCTTTTATTCTTATGCATAAACAAAGGTCCAAAACTTCACAATATTTCTGAATTTTCAGGTGCTAGTAGGTAGTAACCAATTTCATACTCTAAGACACCTAAAATATTGGTTGAATGTTAAAATGCTTGAGAATAAAATAATGGCAAATTTGTGTGTTACATGCTCATCTTTAAGTGTATACCAAGACAAATTAGGCACACTTGGTACATTTCAAATATTTTAAATCCTAGAAAAAATAATAAAAAAAACACACATTTTTCCCAGGTCTGATAACCACAAAGAAGATACAGTAGGTATATGAGATGAGAACGAGCATGATAAATCAGAAAACAAAAGGGTACTGGTTTAATCAGTAGTAAAACACAAACACTAACTAACTGCCCTAACTGCTCCAACCCACTGCACTGTGGGCCTACCCTCAGGCTCACTGATGAAAGTGTGGCATAAGATCCTGCTCACTGTGCTGTTAGTCAGAATATAATGTTTGGCACTGACAAGCATCATAAAGGTAAACAAAATGTCCAAACTTAAGAACATGTATTTTAACTTACATTTTGTCCTTTGAAGTCAGTGTCTGTGACACAGAGTGAACTCAACTTATTCCAGAAGAGACCCTTTGTGAGCTGCTAACGCTGCAGAGAAATAGCAGTAGGCCAAAGCATTTTCTAGCTTAGCATTTCCAGTACCTCCATAAGCCTCGACTCAGCCTTCAATCTGGCTCTGCGCTCCTCTGCCAGCCTCAAACGACACTCTTCTAGCTCCATCTGCAGGGCACACACACACACACTGCATGTTAACAGTTAAAAGTTATAACTTACAGTTAGTGTGTGTGTTTGTGTTTGTTTAAGGTAACTGGCAATGTCCCAAAGGGGCGTCACGTTTATAGAAACTATATTGTCATTTTGTCCTCTTGTCTTGTATGGTGTAGCCCACTAAACATTATGGTATGTATTCAGAAGCCATCTCAGGTACATGCTTTATGGTCACTGACCATGACAACTTGTCTACACCATCTTATTCACTCCAAAACATAACTCTGATCCTAGATTACTAGTAGTACTAATCATATTTTATTCATACTTTTGTTAACAAAATAATTCAAATTCCCACTTTGGGAACCTATGTTCTGCCTGACGTGCCTGACCTGCATACGTTGAAACTGTCGTCCGGTGATCCTGTCTCGGAACCTGAGAGACGATGGTCTCTGCTCCACTTCCTCTTCTTCCTCTTCGTCCTCTTCTTCCTCCTCTCCACCCGAGTCCGACTCCACAGTAACCTTCACAGTAGCTGCACCCTGATGAAGACCATTTATTTCACAGTATGAGAACAGAGCGGGATGACATTATCACGTGAAGTTCAATTACTTTTCTGGATTTGATTGTTCTTGTCAGGGGATTGCCCCCAAAAGTGCAAATCTGGTCCATCTTATACCGCAGACAGGCAATAGCAAATGTCTAAACTAACTGACATTAATGCAATTCATAATTGGCAAGATATTACAGTCATTATTCAGAGTGACATGCTATAACTAGAGAAGAAAAGGTGTTCCTCACCTGAAATCTCTGCTCTACCACAGTAACTCCAGGGGGCAGACCTCTGGTACAAAAGAGGATAACACGATGATAGTCTTACTATCATTAATGCATGTCAGTGTTACCTGTAGGATGTTTTTGTAGATGTGGGGGGTGCGGGTAATTTTGGTCCCAGTTTGCTCCTGGGCCCATTGCAGGATCAGTTCAAAGAAAACTGATCTAAATAGGATTTGCACTCAGTGAATAAACTGGCCAAGGAGACCTGTTCAGTGATTGGAGCCAAATGCTTTTTCCCTGAAAACCTTCATCAATTTGTGCCAAACTGTTGTGCTAAACCCAAATCCTCACCACCAGGGCTGGTTTTAATTTAATTTGTATTCAGGCAGTGGATTTTTAAAATTCAAATATTTTTAATTTGGTGCGATAAACTTGTTATATCCAAACCTTTAAAAAAGAAATGAAATGTCTCCAGCATTACAAATGAATTGCAGTTTCTATTGATTGAACTGAAAGTGAATTGAACAACCAATATCTTCTCACCTTTGGCGTCCAGCACGAGCAGCAGTACGCCAAGGCACATAACTGGAACGGGAATGAGCCCTCTGTTGCTGAGCAACAACTGGACTCCGCCTACCAGTTGATGTCCCATTTCGAGGAACTGGATTAGGAAGAGCGCCATATATGGAAAGTAAACCAGACTGGAAATTATTAAGGATCTAGCACAAAACTGAAAAATAAACAATGCAAAGCTTCAAGCCAAAGGGGATTTTTCCGGGTCCAATTCCGACGGCATATCAAACATCTTACAGAGTTTGGGCTCTGTTGTTGAACAACATTACAACATTATGAATATCACAAGCAAGAGAGTAATAAATCTTTTTAAATTGAAAATATTTTCAGATGCTGATACTGAGACAGAATGCAACTCTTCTTTTTTTGCTTATGACAATTTACGACAAGGTAATGTGCTTGTCTTATCAACATACTGGCAAAAAAGTAACTGAATTTTACAATTTTTCCCGCATTTCTGTTGTACATTATAGGTCACCCTTTCATAGAATGATTAATCAGAATTATTAATGATTGGCATTTTGGAACGTTATTTTAAATAACTGTTGTGTGACTTAGTGTGATAGTTTTTATGCTGTGATACAAATTGCCTCATTAAGGACTTTGGTTTTCTAATTTTATCTGATCTGAATTTGTTACATACAGAAATGAGAGCATACCAAGTATATCAACAGGTAAACAGATACACTGATATATCAATGAAAAGTTTTAGGAACCTGAATTTGGACAGAAATATACTTTGATTAAGATAGTTACTTATCAATCTTAAATGAGTTAAATGAAGTATTTGTAAGCACAGGCAGGTGCACATCTTGAATGTAGCAATGTAGAAAAAGAAATATGTGTACATGTACCTATCCTAAATGTGGCTTTCCCTCTGATTGTACTGGGCAATGCTCGCCTCTTAGAACCAGGAGGTTTCTGTGGCTCTTTCAGGGCCGGGGGCTTGATCCAATAGTACTGCAATACAGAATAAGGAACACACAAGTCATTAAAAACATGTGTATTGCTATATAACAATTAGAAAATACACATGCGTGCACAGACCTCTCTCATCCACAGATTTTGGCTAATGTCTTCTTCCACATTAACCCCAAACACTTACCTCTGATGTCTGCCCTTCAGCATTCATCAGGACTTTTTCTATAGTTGTTTTTATGAGAACCTTGTCTATAGAAGGTAGAAAGACAAAGGAATGCAAGTAAAATAGACATAATGCAACTACCTGATTTGTGATCATTTAAAAACAAATAGGCAGTCAACCCTTATTCATTATTTGCTTTTTATCTAGACAGGAGGCAATGCAACATATGAGCCAAAATTCCATGCAGTGTCATGAGCACAAGAAAGCATTATGAATTCTATTGTGGTAGTTCCTCACCAACTAAAGGGTTACTCCGGATATCCAGCACACAAAGAGTGGAGTTAGTCTTCAAGGCTTCCAGCAGACGACGAGCTCCCTCACTGGACAGACCACACCTCTGGAGGTCCACAGCTGATGAAACAGGGAAAGAAAACTTAGAACTCTAGAGGAGGAGGGGAGAAGAACATCTCCTAATGTTCACATGCACCATACACCAGGGTAAGAAATTAGCTTTTTTTTCCCCTCCACCCCACCTTAATCTTATTTTAAAACATAGTATAGCACATATCCATGCCCCACATTTCTTTCCCACTGCAGCAGGCCTTACAGAAGAGGATGGTGCCATTTTCTCCACTCTCTATCTCCAAATAATCCATCTTCCACTCCTCAATTGTTGAGTTTTTTACAATATTGTTTGTTTTGTTGGCACAGTAGTTTAGGTGGGGTCTGCATTTTGTACTGCTTCAGGCTGTTTTTTTCTGATCAAAAACTGCTCAGAAATGCACCCAGATCACAGGTTCCCATGAACCACCTGTGGTTGTGGTGCAGAGCACAGTAGTCGCATTAACATGGGAATACTTGACATAACGATAAAATGGGAGCATGGTGAAATGTAAAAAGGGCACTCATAATTATCAGGGGCATTTTTTGCCCCCTCATTTATAAACTTTTAAAGGGCATTGTTCTCCCCGAGCCCCTGTTAATTTTTGACTCTGACATGCACGCACACACACACACACACACACACAAACCTCCTAACCTTTAACCCAAAGGTCCTCGGCCAATTCGTGTGCGAGGGCTGCAGCCCCTCGGTCCCCTATCAGAGTGTTACAGTTGAGGGTGACACGGCGGAGACCTCCCATTCCCTCAAATTCTGGCAGTCGATACCTCAGAGACTCTGCCCATGCTGCACCATGCCTCTGCATTCCCTGATGCTGAGAGAAAATTTGCATTCTTGTACAAGGCAGGAGAGTATTTGTCTAGCATTAAATGTTTAGCAAATTAAATTAGACTTCAGAAAAGGTCACGTGTGGTCCAAGTTTATAATTTGTTTAAATACACAACACCAGATGGAGACAGAGTTAACTGAATTTGGAGGAAAAGGTTGTCACTGCTTTCCAGAATTTAAAACTTTCCAAGATTTAAAACTATGCAAGTTAATGTATTGTAGAAATTAGATATTACACCTTGATGATGTTGGCCATATGTTCTGCCCCTCTCCAGGTGAGATTACATCCTGTAAAATCTACTGTCTTTATTCTTGCGGAGTACTTCACACTTTGGCAAATTACTAAAAAAAAATATGAAAATGACAATTATACAGTGAACAAACTCACATACTGTACAATCCTGATAGTGAATAGTGAAAACCTGTTGTGCTATGAAAAGAAAACAAACTAAATCTAAACTCTGAGTATGCATACCCTCTAACCCCTCATCAGCGATTGGGCAGTTAGCCAGGGATAGGTTTTCCAAGGAAACACTTTTTGCCAAACCCTAGAATAGAACAGAATAGAATGACAAAAAGGTGCTGCCATCAATCAGCATTAGTAAGTTTACTTTTTCTGCAGTTTCTACCAACTCAGTCTGTTTCTACCTTTGTCAATGTGATGAGGTCCCTCTCTCTCAGTGGAAGCCCATTAAGCTGCAGAGTCTTGAAGTTGGGAGAGACAGTGAGACACTCTCTAAGGGCCTTACACAACTTCAATGTCATGTCCTTAGAGCGGATGGCTGGGATCTTCTTCCTGATGCTAGACTTGTAGTACCTTCTATCTGAAATGGGTAAAGAAAGGGAAATGATCAATGTTCATGTATGCACAATTGTAAAAAGTGGGTGGGAAATTACATCTACATTTTGCCTACCAGTTTTTATACCAACTAGACATCTTCAGCACTTGTGATGCACATGTCAGTTATTAACAGTGTATAAATATATTGTAATGTTAAGTTTTTTTTCCCTTTATTGCCATTACCTGTGTCTCCACCACCCAGGCTAGCTTGGTATGTGCTGCTTATTGCAATGTGGTGCAGGTGTTTGTTGATGGCGATAGAATTGAGAATGGGTGGCCAGTCTGTCACTTTGACCCTGTCTCCATTGAAGTCCAGCATTCCTTTGGCAAGGTTCATCTTGACAGCAGGGAGCGGCACTGACTCCTGTCTGCCGCAGGCATAATCATAGTATGCCGCAAAGTCCTGGGCACCCCGTCTTCGAATCTGAGCGCTGTCTTGGACCATCTCTCTATGAAAAAATAAAAAGCCACTTCAACTGAATACAAATTATATAATTAATTACTACCTCAATCGAGTTCTCGGTTTTGAACATTTTTTGCTAATAAGATTCCACGTGGCCTTTAAGAAGGTAATAACTAACTAGTTGATGCTAACAGCTAACTTTAACTGACTAACGTTAATTAACTAGTTGGGTTAGGTGCTAATTTGGTCTCATGAAACAAAACTCTTCTGACAAGGTTAACGTTAAATCTTATCGTAAAGCCTGACAAATAGTTAGCTTGGATATCGTTAACTAAATAGTAAAGTGAAACGTCAAATGTAATTCTCTGTTGCGAAACGTTAGCGTTGTTAACGAACTAAGTTACCTAAGACAAGCGGTTAGAGAGTAGCATTATTAGCAAGCTAAGCTCATAGCAACCGGTGGTGAAGGAGAGCATCATGCCAAAGTGCTGACGGCCGCGATAAGGTGTTCAACAATACTTTCATGCCTTATGAAACTACCTTTGATCGAACTCCAACGAATACAGTTACCTTTCACATCTAATCTAATCGATGGTTCTGTAGTTGTGGCATCGTTACCTTGGTTTCCCTTACCGCCCACCTAGCAGCACCTCTGTTATTGTTATACAACGATCGCTCAAAAGTGGCGCTGTTGATCCACTGAAGCACCGCCCACTTTCTTTCTCTCCGATCCGTGGTCGGGAACTCCATAGGCTCTAGTTCCACCTACTGCCACCTACCTAGTGGAGTGTGCAACATCCCTCTCTTTTTAGTGAACTTGCCTTTCCATTCCTCAAGGCAGAATATAAAATAAGCAATATAGACAGTAAAAATACACTATTAAACAACAAAGCAATAAAATAGAATATAATGTGGGATTATATAAATATATGCTGCAAATAATTTCAACATATGTTCAAGGTTCAAAGGTTTTATTTGTCACATACACAGTTATAGTAGTACAAAAGTGCAGTGAAACACGTGACAAACTACAGGCTCGTCCGGGATTTGAACCCGGGACCTATGAACCCGGTAAAGTATGAGTATGGATAACTTACCTGTATGATTAATTTATAATTCACTTTTTAACCTTTCACACTGAAGCAAGGCTTTCAACTGTTCTCAGCTAGCCCACACATGTCTGAAAATGTGTTTTCCTAGTCTTTCTTTAAAATTCCAGCATGATCCCAAAGGACTAAATTCCATTACTCTCGGGTTCTTTTCCAGCCCTCATTAATATCCAGAAATCTCAGCAGCATCCAGCTCTGACTTTCTCATTGCCTCAGTTTCTCAGTTTACAACCATTACAATGAAACCAAGAAATGTTGATGCTAACATATGCTGTGTTGAATAGTAACACAAATATGTGCTGTCCCAAGACATGTCCCATGTGTTGATGGATGATAAAGGAGTGTTTTACATTTCTAAAGGCTATGGACAGAAAGGACATAGTAAGTTACCTCCACACCAGTATCTTTTCATTAATCTGAATGATTATTGAACCATTTCTGATTTACAAAAATCTGTTACGTAAATAAAATCACATTTTATTTGTATAGCCCTTAATCACCGTTACAGTCTCAAAGGGCTTCACAGTGCCCAAAGTGTGAAAACAATAAATGGTTAGTAGACGACATCCCCCAGCCTTGGACCGTCACAGAGGACAAAATGGAAAAAATGGAAGAAACCTTAGGAGGGGCTACTCAGAGAGGGATCCCCCTCTGCCGAGTTTGGGCAAGCAGCGTATACAGATTATTTGGGTGGGACATCCAGGTCTGATGTGGGGCATCATAACAAATACTGCTTTTCCCAATTAATGCATGTTATAACAGCTAACTAGATAGATATATAGATAGATTCCCTTGAACTACAATTCATTAGACCAGTAGTCATTAATTTGAATTAATTTCATCGAGTTTCATTTTTCAAAGAAAAAATAAATATTGAAAATTTGACAGTAGTAAAACTCTGAAACTGACATTTAGTTCTGATTGACTGTGTCACATTCGAATTGATTAACAACAAAATAACAATTAACATAGGGCTAAATACGCCCTAAAAGCACCCTGGCCAGAAATCATACATATAGCAAGTACTTTGTTTAGCTATTGATCACTAACTATATTGTTTGGCTGAGGAATGACATTTAATAATTACTGTTCTCATATTGTCAATTGAAAATAATATATTTGTTGGACACCTGCGTTCTTTTATAAAAACAGTATGAACCACTCAACGCAGTGCTTTAAGACTTAAAGTTAAATGTAACGATTTGAAAATGTTCACGCGTCCAAACTCGTTTGAAGCCGTCAAACGCCATGATTGAACTTTCCTGTAGATTAGTAGATCTGCTTAGTGAGCGACACATTTGAGGTAATGTTTTACAGTGTAGCAACCCCAGCTGAATGATAGCCAACTCTCTTCGACTGACGATTCATAAAGGTTTTAATCTTCATAGAAGTTCACCGTAACAGCTACTGTACAAGTACTGTTACAATACACACAGTTTAGCCGCTTTTGACCATGAACAAAATATAGCATGGTAACCATAATAACGTTATTTCACCAACTGTAGCTTATCTTAGTTTAGTATTAGCATTATGCTTAATGTATGGCATAAAACGCACAAACCTATTACAAATAATTAAAATAATAGCAGTCATAACAAAGAAAACAAAATACCTTGTCCACATTCTCAGCTAGGTGCTAAATTCAGACGTTAACTGCAAGCATTTGTAGGTCCGTACACCTTCGTCTGTTTACCTTTTTTTACCGTTTACCTTAGAACGTAAGATGCGCTAGCTGCCTTCAAAATAAAGGTAGACGGAGACAAGCAAAACAAAAACAAAAGACAAACTTCAAAATAAAAGCATGACGTTCAATAGATAAATGCACTGCAAATAGTAGCTGGCAATTACTATTACAATTACTATTTTACTAATTGTGTCCCTTTTTAAGGGGCCATTTACATACAGCATGCCAAACATTGTAATATCAGGTTGTGCATAACTTGATTTTGGACATGTCCTGCCATGACACTTAAAACCCCATAGATATTTCGGCTATGTTGCTGTCAGAATTTAGGGATTTAGGTAGTCAGAGAAACCGGGGTCCATCGCCAAACGCCGAGTTCCCAAGTTTCCGAGCATTTACCACCTGCAAGCCAACGTGAACGTATTTTAAAGCTCGTCTTTCCCATATGACATGGATTCATGGTTACAACTATTCGCTGTTCTAAAATTGCTGCAAAGCACAGCCTCTCGTCGGTCATTGCTTAAATTCAATGTCAGTTACAGCCCTGGTTCGAGCGCAGTACCTTATGCCCCGCCCTTTTCCAGTAACCCCATCCTATTCTGGATTTAGTTGGAATGGTGTACGCGGGTACGGAGACATCGAGTCGTGGAAAATAATTTATCCGTATTTTTGATGAATATACAGCTGAGGTTGTAGCGAAAAGGATATCTACTTACATCAGAGGTAATCTTGTTACTGTTTTTGAACTTCATAATAACAAAGTAGCAGTAACGTTAGATAGCTAGCTCGCAGTAATTTTCCAAACGTGAACGGCCTGCGTTTGTGTGTGAGGTGCGGTGCTTCTAACTTAACTAACGTTACAGTGCGAATGGCCTATAACTGCCACGGTAGATATCTCATTCTACATTCGCCGTCTTGCTAAGATGCACAGGATAGTGATAATTTATAATGGATTTTATTTAATGTGGAATTATTAACTGGCTGTCGCTATCACTGTTATAACAGCGTTATAGTATCCATCATGATGTCCAGTTGCTAATGCTAATGATGTGTGATGTGTGCCCGTCCTGCGCTTCACAGCACAGTAAAGCAGAAACAACGTTAAAATGACAGAAACAACAAATATTGCATAGAATCCTGTACCAAGTGTTAGGTGCACAGACATGTACGCCTTTTTAGTCATCATTTGTGTGTAGGACCCAAACTGTGATGCGTCTCTCGTCATTATGGTACTGGTCCTGTCCATAGGATAAAGAGGGTCAGATCAAGTGGTGTTTTTATTCACTTGATCCTACACTAAAATGTGCTAAAATATGGCTCAGCTGTATTGGCTCGTTTGCTTCT
>OOFE01041678.1:16502-27004 GCA_900323365.1 Monocentris japonica | reverse complement strand
CCCTCTCTGTCTTGTCCTTTACTCATTCTCTCACCAACATCCGGTCTCTCTCTCGTGCCATTCAAAGGTCAAGCATAATGAGCAGCTACTTTCAGATCCAGTTTCAAAATGTTGCCACATATATGGTAGACTGGAGCCACTGTCTGCTTATTTCTTTGGCTCTGATGGTCAAAGTAATGACAGAGTTCTTGAGCATAGGCTTAGAATGGAAAAAAAAAGATTTCGACTGGTGTTTGATGTTTATTGAAATCTTATTGTGTGATTGTGCATCCAAACAGAGATGAAGATAGATATAGAGCAGTATCAAGAAGTTATTGTTATTGTTGTTGTCCATATTGCTTTGTGTGTTCCTTGGCTGCAAAACAAATCACCCACACAAGTGAAGTTGAAATTTGAGAGTTGAGTGAGTTTCAATAAGATGACACAGCTGTCTGTAGTGTTTGATAATATAGCCGCAAAACAAGCTATTAGCACATTACAAGCAAGCTACATAAAAATGTACAAAGAGCATAGTTCATGCTCTTTCATGTAATCTAAAACATTTAAATTGGACATTAGATAGTGATGAAACATTCTGATATGTGTGTTGTAGTGTTCTCCCTGTAATGTTTTTTTCAAGCAGTGGTGGTTTGGAGTAATTTTGGTTTTGGCCATTCCTATTTTTGTCTTCTATTTTGGTTCTAGTGGAGGATATCATCCCACTGTCTGTTATACTTGTTTAGATACATTTATAATTGAAACACAAATTTGTTTTGGTGTGGGGCAACATTGCCCCCCCCCCAATAAAGATAGATACTTTATTGATCCCCGGGGGGAAATTCTAGGAAGGGTTAGTGCATGTGGGGAGGTTTTTGTGTACACCTGCGTACACATTTTCCATAGCCACCTACTCCAAATAGTTGCTTTAACACAGAAGAATGGCGCCACTGTCTCATAGTCAAACACAACAGTGGCAAAGTCCAGCGTGGAGCGAGGAGACAAACTCCAAATGATGCCAGTGTGTAGTCTACGCTAGTCTGTTATTCCCTCAAATAGGCCCGCAGGTATACAGTATAGGTTTAGGGTTACGCTTTGGTTTTGAAATTACGGCAATATCCTTGTTGTTTTTGTAGCTTGTGGCCACATTTATTATTGCTCTAAGGACAAGGATCAGAGAATACCTAAGAAGTATTGATTGGTCTGCATGTTTGTGTGCATCTGTAGCTATCAGTTTCTTGGTTAGATTTCCCAGAATCTGGCTGTTTTTTTTCCACCTTCCCATAAATGTGCTATTTTCAACCTGTATCTGGACCTTGGTGCCAGTAGTGGGACCAGGAGTGAATGCAGGTCCCAGAATCGAAATTACTGTCTGGGTCCCTGCTGCTACAGAAGAGGAAAGAAAATGTTGTAGTGGTCCAGAGAAACGGACCACTACAGAAAGATGTTCTTTATGAATTCTTGGACTTACAGCCAAACGGGAGGGAATGGTTTTTCCACCACATCGTGCTTTGTCATTTAGATGTTGTTATCCAAGTCACTTTTGTCTTTACTTGTCATCTTGATTGTTTGTGGTTTATTTGTTTGTGTCTTTTGGGTCTATAAACCACTTAAAATCTCACCAACACAAATAAGTACTTTATTACCCCTTTTTCTGTGTTTTTTTCATTGTATTTTATACATGGGTTTTTGTAACTTTGCTTTTATATTTTATCAGCAACTAAATAAACTAAAAACAAAACTAAACTAAATGGTGTTTTGGAATGGAATAATGACAGCTACTGTATGTAAATAACCTGTAAGTGGAGGATTGGACACTGACTAAAACGTGAGTTTATTCTTTTCTTCCTGTTTGTGTAGCCTCATATGCAGTGTCATCCTTGGCTGGAAGAGCTTGACATCTGTAGCAGCAGCTCCCTTTTCACTTTGAAGGCTATATCAGTCTCCTGATTCTTCAAATAAAAAAAAATAGATTCTGAAGCCACATCAGGATTTGGTTGTTGTTCATGCTAGCTACAACATTTGTACAACATTTGTAACTGTCCTCTGTCCATACTTTGGGATGTGTGATGTCAACCAGTTCCACACAGTCTAGAGGTGATGATGTTTTGCAGTAAAGTGATAAACATAGACAGATTGCTCAGAGTACTGGCAAAGACAGATAAGCTAATAAACAGAGGCCAGCAGACCAAGACATGTTTTCTCATTTGTAGCTGTGACTGTGTAACTGTTTCATAAGGCCTACAGTGGCCAAATCGTAAATCAAATGAAATGAAGGCCTGTTTTGATTATATTAAGGTCATGCTGTTACCTATCATCTAAGCTCGTCAGTCTCTCTACCATCAGAAAGGAGGTTGCCCGCATGAAGGTGTAACATAGGCCTACGTGTGCTCACGCGCGCGCCCACACACACATGCACACACAGGTAGTGCTTTCTGTAATAGGTTTGGCTGTTGTGTTTGTATGTTGTTTCACAAAGATGCTACAGGTGACTCTAGTGAGTAATAGGCTTGGCACTTGTGTGTCTGTGTGTGTGTGTTTTGTGCTCATTTTGGTCATGGGAGTACTTTTTGCATGTTACTGAATGTCGGTTTATCAAGCTACCAGGCTTTTAAAGGCCTGTCCCAACTTGTCTCAGGGGAAACCACACCAATTGCACTGCACCGTCTTGGTGACACAAACACAAACACACACACACAAGCTCATCTGGGCGCGTCTGGTTAAGCATGAGCTTATCCAAGTATATTCTTACAGTAGTCATTGAACAGTCCGATTAAATGTGCAATCTCATGATAAAGCTGAAATATGCAGGTATTCTGCTTGCCTTCTGTATTTTGACCATAATTGGCCTTCATTTATTTCCTGGTTTGATATGACTAGGAAAATCTCTCTCCCTTCCCTCAACCACTACCGTCAAGGAAGCCTTGGCCAAGGCACTTGACTTCCCAGTCGCTCCAGTGGAGCTGCTCAGTGGTCATAAGTACAGGGCTTTGGTTGAACTAGGTGTGAGTATGAAGCAGGGAGTTGCTGGAAACCGGCAAAGTGCAGTCAACCTTCCCTAGATAAATAAAGGTTCAGTGAACAGCAGTATAGTCTGTCAGTGTAACTGTGTTTATCATATTTGATAAGTTCACTGCAAGGCAAGAGGTAATTGTACAAACAGGTCCACAGGTCCGCATGGTTAACAGTGCCAGATTTGAACCCCATACAGTTGCCAAGTTCCCACTGAGACACAAATTACATGAAGTGAGAAGAAGGCAGAGGAACTGGATAAGTAACATGGGCATGCCTATGCCACAACAGGCTTATCTGATTTGGCTCTTTTGACATCTGGTTTCAAAGCAGCTTCACTCTAAAGAGGGATTTATTTTCTTGTGTTGATGAGTACAGTTTGACTTTAAAGGCCCCATAAAGTGAAAAATGACTTTTTTGAGTTGTGAAGCAGGGTTCAACATTAAGACAACATTAACATTTTACCTACTTGCCCCACTGAAATGGCATTGAGAAGAAGAGTTCCAACATTAGTTTTTTCCACTTATCCAGTCAGGCTAGTAGTTCACAGTTCTGCTTGCCCCTTTCCACAGGCCCAGCAGGCAAAAATGAAAGCAACCATAAATAAAAATAATTAATAACTAATATAACCAATAATCATTTGTAATAGTCCTCAGTAAAACAAATTTTCAATGTCATAGCATTTATAAAGATCGCTTTATACATCAGGCTGCACTGCAGTAGCACAGTCATGAAAATTTGGTATGAAGTTCTGGAAAAGTTTTAAAAATTAATTGTAAATTAAGTATGGGAACGCTGTTGTAAAATCTGTTTTACTACAGTTTATTACTTTTTTATTGTCCACTCCTCACTCTGTATCAGTCCCTGCTGTTGACCATTTGACTAGGATTCACCAAGGCAACGGGCCCTCCCACTGCTCAGCTCCCACTCTTATTTAATTTAATCAGAAGCACAGCCTCACCCACACCCTCCCCCAAGTCTGCCACACACGTGTCATGAAGTGAACCCCGCTTTCCGTTCTGGGCTCATCACTACATTTATATCAGAAAACCGTTACTTTGGACAGACTGAGTTTAGACTATTTGTTTCATCCTGCAAAGTAAAAGAAACATTTCACAGATTCAAAACAACACCGCAGATTGCAACTGCTCCCTAGAATAGAACAGTGAAAGAATCCAACAAATCGGCCAAGTATCCAGAGTTGGGACGTAAGACCTATGAGTAGGCATGAACTAAACTTCACGCCCAACACTGCGCAGGACCTGGAAATGCCAACTGCCCTTCTCTCCTGTTGTTGGAAAAAAGTTATCCTGACATGGTGGACTGTGTCATAATGACATCATCCACCACTGGATGGATGATCCTGTGAGAGCAAGGTTTTTATACACTCTGTTGTCCTACACTAAGTCATTTGTATGAAAACTTTGAGGAGTGACTCTTTGATGCAATGGTTTGAATGGCTAAGGGAGATAATGTCTTGTTATTTCATTATTTTAGACCGGTAGGCAGCTAGGAAGACCGGTTTAATCAAAATAAGTTTCTCATTTGATGAATCTTAAAAGGGAATGATTCGCCTTGCAGAATTTTCTTTTTATTTTGTGTTTGTTTATGCAGAGATTTAGTGGATCTTTAGTAGATTTATCTTAGGTTTACAAATATATTTTCTCTCTCTTGCTGTCTTTTCCCACAGGAGGCCCTCTATCCGTGTCTTGACTGTCAGGATGTCAAGCTTGCTGTTGCTGTAGGGAGGAGGACCTCCATGTTAAGATCCACAGGCGCTGACCTGGCCAGCTAATCACCATGTCTAGACCAAATTTCATTCCCAGCCCTAAGCCTAACCCTAGCACTATTTGGCTCATCTGTGTTCTTCTGGCCCTCTATGATATACACATCAACGCCAAAGATGGTAAGAACCTAACTTTCTTAAAGGAGAAATCCACCCTTGCATACTCTTACACTGTAATTATCAGCAATTTGTGATGTTCAATGCATTCCAGGGGTTACTGTGTGATGATGTGTTGAAATTTACTTTTTTGGTGTACCCACACTCTTGATTTCCTACATTTCCACAACCCCCAGAGAATGGGCTTGAACTTGTTGCATTCAACTGTTGGTGATTCATGTGGATGGAGAGAGCGATAAGGATAGTATAGTTAGACCAAGACAGCCCAAGAGACAGACCAAGAGTTTTTCCAGTCAAGAAAAAAATAAGAGTTGCTCCCCTCACTCAAAATGCAACATGTTTTGTCTATGTATGAGCATTATGGTCTACTGAGGCCACTGTCAGTCGAGAAATTGGTGCCTCTAGCTCTTCTACAATGGATTTCTCCCTGTATGATTGTTAAAAATCAGTGCAAATGGTTAGTCTAGAAAGAAGCCCTTGCTCTTTGATTCCAAGAGGCTGACACCCCACAACCTCACATTTACCATTGATGTTTTAGATAGCTCAAAAAAAATAAATGAAATCTTCAATATACACTGGCTTATATTGCCCATCTAATAAGATGCCTCAGAAGCATGCTGTGTTGTTTCTTACAATCTCTGCTCCACCAGTTGAGTCTATATAACAACGTATATGTACACATCTTTGTGTGTGTGTGTGTATATCTGTGTGCTTTCTTTTTCAGTCCCCACTGTACCCCAGCAGGTGAGCCTGACAGACAACATAGAGACAGAGCAACTGTCTTTGTCCTGGCTGGGAGGAGCAGCCACAACCTTTGACCTCTTGATTCTAAGAACCGAGCTCAATGAAACCGTTTTCAATGTAAGGGCTTTTCTATCTGTTTTTCCGTTTTCATTTATATGGTTTTGTATTTGTTATTGTGTTTTTTTTTCTTTTTGTATAGTTGCAGTATTAAGTTGAGTCTTGATTTGCCTGTGTAAGGCGCTTTGTAAGTCGCTTTGGAAAAGCGTCTGCTAAATGACTAATGGTTGTATTGTATGATTTAAAGGGAGGTTTTGAAGCCATATTTTGTTTATTTGCCTCACCTGCAAATTTTGCTGTCTTTAAACTGAACTGGACATTTTTATCTGTTGTGTCAAATAAACTAAGCTGGCCAGCAAAACCTGGTGTCAGTGCACCTGTTTTCATGTCATGGGTTAAGTAGATGATAAAGATGAGAATAGGTTGTGTTTCTTTTCCTGCTTGAGGTATCACTATTGTGATAAAGACAACCACGAAGGCTACCATCCTACCAATGTCTTGTTGTTCTTGTTCACAGGAGACGGTGTCAGTGACAGCAGATCAGAGCGGTCGGCACCAATGGAACTGGACTTCAGTGGAACCTCTGAAGTGCACCTCACTGTCGGTCCGGCTTCGCTCTAGAGATGGACAGACAACCAGTGAATGGAGCGACACTAAGAAACAGCAAGGTCAGAAGGCTGGTAGTTATGATGATTATCTGATGGGCAGAAGTCATGGACCACAGTAAAGGCAAAGGGATGCCAAAAAAAACAAAACAAGTACACTGATATTTTTAGACTGACAGGTATGCCAGTCTAACTCCAGACATGGTCTTTCCTGAAATTTCATGTCTTATTCCCCGAAGTACCTACATTTAGATGTTTAGATGTCTCTCTCCATCTTTCTCTCTTCATATTTCTTTATCTGAAAATGTACCCCCCCCTTTTTTTTCTGCTCCTCTTCAGGAATGGATCACCCCAGCAACAAGATGTCCCAGATGTACCCTCAGGACAGAGTTGTAACCGTGGGAACCAACACAACCTTCTGTTGCATTGTGGGAGAGAGGATGCAGTTTGGTAGCATTCACTACAGAGACACTGTCATGAATGTGACAAGGCTGAGTAGGCGGAGTTATGCCACCACAAGGATCAATCAGGAACCTTCTGGCATCACAGGAACCAATGTCTTCTGCAGCAGCGACCAGAAGACAATTCTGACAGGAGCAGTGGTGTTTGTCGGATGTAAGATGGATGGATGGATGGATAAGATTGGAGCTGTGATAGCTGTCCGATCTGAGATGGATGGATGTGGTTTGGGTGGTGGGAGAGAAGGAATGAGGATAAGGAAGTGGGTCATTCAGACATATGGAGAAATGATAGATGTGAATGGATGGGTCAGTGTGTATTGTGAAGTGAGTGCTTGCCAAAGATAAATACAAAGTTGCTAAAATGTGTTGTTCAGCAATAAAGATAACAACAATGCCTTGATTTTATTATACAAGTGGACTTTTTTATCTGAAAAGATTCCCAAACCAAGTGGTCTACTGGCCATGCTAAAAGATTGTGCATAATTATTGGAATTTCTCTGCTGATATGATTAACTGCAAATCAATCTGCAGATTCTTTTAAAAATATGCTTGTAAATAAGCTTTTATACAGAGTTTGAATCAATTTAATGTTTCAAACATTAATTTCTCCCAAATATATGAATAAGCAAGTGTCTGCCTGTTGTCTCCCCTCACCAGATCCACCACTGCCCAGTGATTTGGTGTGTGAGACTCATGACTTGACATCAGCTGTGTGCCAGTGGAACAAAGGACGAGACACACACCTGTATGGCAAGAAACGAAAGACGTACTATACACTGAATAGAAGGTACTACACACACAAAGACACACATACATACAACCTTATGATAAGACGTCAGACAAGGACGATTTTACTTTTGTTTTAAAAATGATTTACATTTCTTTGTGTACTGTATATGGTCAATGACAATCCAGTTGTCCTAGGCCATCAGTGATCCCAGTGATGGATTGGTAAAGGATTGGGTCAAATCCACAGCAATTCATGAGCCAGGAAGTGGTGTTATGTGACTTTTTTCCAAGAAAATATCTCTGCCTCTCTTTAAAAATGCTTTTCTCCTCATACAAATGACCAGGAGAGAGAGGGTTACAAGGAATATAAAGCACTTAGCTTAAGTAACCACTTGCTGTCCCTGAGTGTCCATTTAACATTGACAGGGGATTGGCCGCCTGCCAGACCTCTTACAGGAACTGTACAGGGGCTGGCCAGAACAAAAGTTAAATCAGGAAAGTGCCTGGGCCTGTGTTTGTGTCTGTAGATAGGAAAGGATTGATAATAATAATGTGCCATATTATTGTTTTTATTTTAACTTTGCTGTGGGAGTCTTCATTTTTGCACCTGCTGTGTTCTTTTTTAGGGACTGTACTGAGGCCAACCAGAACCAGAAGTGGACAGTTTGTAGTCTGGACCAGTGGGATGGTAACTGGACCCTGGTAGCCGAGAATCCACTGGGCCAACACAGCCTGACTGACTCTGCTGAGCTCAGACACAGAGGTAGGTCTCATAGCTTTACCTTCCTAATGTGGATGGATAGATGGATGGACACATAATAACAATGGAAAAAAATAAATAATATAATTGTATTGTATTGTGCAAGTGAAGATAACAGTCAAAAAAGTAGAAAGCAAATACATAAAAAACAGTAAATAGCACAGCCAGTAAAAAATAGAAATAAAATAATAATAGCAGAAAAAAATGATACAATGAAAATAGAATTACAGCTGTGGGACAAAATACAATTGCACTTAAAAGTTTAATTTTCTTTTGGCTCTGTATTTGACCGTTATTCAGAGTGATAAATATAAGGATATATTGATAAATCACATCAAATCAAAGGGGTTTTCCCTCTTTCGGCACAGGCTTCAAGGGAAAACCACTGCGGATGAGTATTAACGTAGGTGGAGTCACAGAATCGTGACTTTTCAAAGTGGTCCATTATTGTTCTTCCCCTAAAAAAACTGAACAGAAATTGCTAGGTTTTTCTCTTATTTTTATAGATTATTGTCTCTCCTTTTCTCCCCAGTGCGTCCAGTGGCACCAGCTAACCTGACTTCTGTCATCCATGCCTGGAACGCTACTGTGCTGTGGCAGTGGAAGTACAAGAGTTATAAGTCACTAGCTCTCATCTGCCAGGTAGAGCTCACCTCCCACTGGCACACTACAATGGTGAGTTGTCTTGTCTGTGTGTGTGTGTGTGTGTGTGTGTGTGTGTGCTTGTGTGCGTGTGCCAAGCTAGAGCACATATCCATAACAGCAGTAGTGCACCAGTCATATTACTCCCCACAAATGCTGACTTGTATCGGAATGTCCGTTCTCTCTATTTGTGGGACCACCAATGTAACAAACAGTAATGTAATCTAATGAACGTCTCCAGCGTACCTTTCCTGGTGTGGGTTTGCGGTCGGTAGACCTTTTGGACCTGCATCCTGATGAGGGCTACAGTGTTAAGGTCCGCTGTGGAGCCCAGCAGAACTTCTGGAAGTGGGGCGACTGGAGCGACCCGTTAGCCTTCAGAACTAGCATTGACAGTAAGGAACTTTTACCTTTTTGTGTTATTTACGTTTTAGTAGGTAGATGACTGTGGATGCACCTTAGCCAACTGAGACCCAAAGAGTTCATGTTTAATGACTGGTAGCTGCTAACTAATGTTATTGCATTGACACATTACACTGAAGTATAGGTGAAATGAAACAAAGAAAGTAGATTCTAGGCATTGAAAATTACTTTCAGTAATCACTGTGCTAAGTTGCCATACCAGTATTTTAGTATTACTGTTGTTGTCCCTTCACAGCAATTATTTAACAGCAATTTTCAGTATTCACTGTTTTTTCCCTTCTCAGTTCCAGGTGCACCTGATGTGTGGGTTTGGATGGACAGAGACAACACTGGGCGGGTCATGTGGAAGGTGAGTATTTTTTTTTACCTTGCAGTAGGTATATTGAATTGGTTTGATTTGCAAAACAGACAATTTGCTTTTCACTGCCCCATTTGAGCACATTGATGTAAAATATATACAATCAGTTGACAGATATCCCTCACTCTGCCTGTCTTCCTCCTCATCTCTTTCTCACCTCTGCCGCTATCTTTCTCCCTCCCCCTCTTTCTCCCTCTCCAGAATCTGACACGAAGAGAGAGCCATGGTCAAATCACAGGTTATGAGGTGACTCTCTGGAGCACAGAGGAGAACATACAGCACACAGAATCCTTTCCTCAGAGTACCTTCACTATGCCTGTCAACCTCACTCACGTCGCTACTACCAGAAATGGAATCAACAACAGGGTCATAGCTACCATCATGGCAAAAAATGCAGCTGGGGTGTCACCGCCTGCAAGTATAGTTATACCTCTACATTTGACAGGTATGTGGAAATGGAGGGAGAGAGCATTGGGGGAGGTTGGGGATGAAAAGAGGGGGGAGAGGAAAAAAGCAGTTATAGATACCAAGAATGAAGCCAGGTTGTCATGGCCAGTGAATGTAGTTGTACCCATACATAAGTATAGTATAGGTATAAAAAGCATGCACACATTTTTTTTTACAATTACCAGGCAAAATAAATCCAATATAATCTATGAAAGCAAGTAGGCAAGATGAGGTTACAGTTTACTTGTTTATTCTCTAAGGCAGAGGTTCCCAACTATTGGGCTGCAGACCGGTACTGGGCCGTGCAACATTTGCTACCGGGCTGCAAAAATATTTTGAAAAATGGAAAAAGGAAAAAAAAAAGGGGTTTTCCACAATGACGAAA
>OOFE01041674.1:8847-28264 GCA_900323365.1 Monocentris japonica | reverse complement strand
AACTGGTATAATTACCAATTTTATAATTTTCCAATACACCATACCCACACCATCTCCTGAGTCTTTCCAACTTAAACATCGATCACAAAAATAACCTCATGAGGTGGCTGACCCTTCCCTCTGCTCAAAGATACAGTACCATATGGTTCACATGCCCGGTCAGTGAAAAGATCAAAATGTGCAGTTATAATATAACCTAAAAATTCACACTTGATGCATCAAGTCACAGTGTCAGGTGTTACTATTCAGCAAGTGTGTGTGTGCATGTCGATCTTCTCTCGTCTTTATGCTTTTCTCACGATCCGCCCACTCTTCCTCAAGTCTCTCCCTCCTCTCTCGGTCCTGACAGGCTGGCTGCTGACCCTCCAGGCTCCCTGGCATACCCGGGCACTGAGCAGGGTGGAGTGGGATTGCACAGTAAAGCAGGATTATTTCATTCTAATCAGGGAATGGGTATTTATCAGCTAATGAGTCCATTAGCTGCATTCAGAGGTAAGCCATCTGACTAAATAACAAATCACAGAGATAACTACTGACCAGACCTACACCCTCCTACACTTTTAAAGTCCTCACCTTGAGCACAGCATTGGTCCAGCCCGTCTGCGGGGCTTGGCAGACTGCCTCCGGTACTGCATCCAGCCACAGACCATGTCGTGGGCGATCAACACATACAACAGGAAGATGAGCACGGCGGGATCCATCCAGCCGGACCGCTGTGTGGCAGCGGGGTCGTGCAAAATAACACCGGCTGCAGACGGCGCGGTTTTGCGGTCTCTTGGTTTTGCGCTGGACGAGGATTTGTTAATGGTGCGGAAACACGGATGCTCTTTCCCGTGTCCAGTTCAACTCTAGGCAGTGAGGTCGCGGGGTTGACGCCTGGCGATGGCCGCTCGCATCCCACCCATAATGACATGGCAAATGTTAATACTCCAGTGATTATGTAGTAGTTCACTTAAGTTAAAATGGTGATATTAACATGGTCATTGACAACAGATGGGAGTCACGCTGAGACCGACAAAGAGGGGACATGGGATGATGTTGCCGTAGAGACGTGGCTGTTGCTAAGGGTAGGATGTCGTCATCACCTATTTGACGCATTAACAAAGGCAGAGCCATCTAGTACCAATCAAAATCACGCAGACACTCCGTGGTTTGTAGCCTACAGCATGGTCTCTTGATTCACATTCACCCAAGCATTGCATTGTGCATTCAAACCTTTGATGAAAAGTTTCGTTCCTAACGAACATGTCCACCATTTGAAAATGTGAAATCTACTCTAAAAATGCTGACTTGAAAGTAAAAGTCAGCATTGATCAATATTGAAGTTATGTAGCTATCTTGAACCCCCATGAAAGAGCAACATTTTAGAGAATGTGATTTTTGTGAATGTTGAGCCATGGCTATCAGGTGACTTTTTTCATAAAGTGACTTATTTTGAAATGAAACCATCACACATTTCTTTTTTCCCAGTGGGCCATTATATATAATGTCAGAATGAAAGATGCACTGTGACCAAGGTTAAACAACATTCATTTATTCAGCATCAGACAAAGCTCAATTACATCTCGCTTTGACCTCTCACATATCCATAAGTTTACATCCTTCATACTGTACAATTCAGTCTTTCACCAAACAGTAGCATTACAGGATGGCAATGTCCTTTCTAACAAGGCTACATCTTCTGGAACCAGGAGCCGTTTACAGCAGCTCCTTCCCTTTTCCTTTCTCTGCAAAGCCGTTAAGACAGGAGTTCAACCAACTGCTCTCTCCCTTCACAACTAGACTACTATGATTCTGCAGTTTTGCACCCAGAGCAATAACAATTCATCTCAAGGCAATAAACTGAACTCAAATCATGGGTTACGCCCAGTCTTGATTTAAAGAAAGTTCCTAATATTTCCATCCATGAGATGTTAGCCCTTGTCCTTCTGACTTCCATCTACCAAGCCTTCCACAGACAAACACAGCTGTAATCCTTAAGGACCCCACCAAATCTATGGTGGCTTCACTGATTAGGCCTACATTATGGATCAGTGTTTCAGTATATGGCTTGTGATTGTGTTTGAGTGTGTGTGTGTGTGTGTGTGTGTGTTTGTGTACATGCAAGGGCGACACAAGCAGTTCTGCTGCTGTGATATCGCCTTAATTTCTCAGAACCACCTTTAGGTGGCAAGACCACTCCTCTGCCTCATGCCACCTCCATCTCTCTGATGGAGTCAGAGTCCTGTAGAAATATAGGAAATAGTAATTCTGACAGTGAGCAGAACACACAATTACCTATACACTGGTCTATGTAGTGCAATAGTGTGAAACTCGTCATAACACCATTATTTGATAAATAGAACAACTGATCAGAAGGCCATCTATCTCATGAGTGTTACTGGCTGAAGCCTCTGCAATACCTGCTCGTTATGTTATGGAGATGAATTTATCTGAAACAGTAAAATTCAACCATCCCTATTCCCATGTACTCACAGAGGTCACTACATTGTTGAAGCCAGCCGCCATTGGATGGTTTTGCACTGGTGGCACAGTCACACGGTCCTGCTGAAATTGAAATTACTTGAAATAACAACAATAACAATAATAATAATAATAATAATATCAATGATAATAATAATATCAACTACTGTATGGTGATGTAGCCCTTTATTCCTTAACAAATTAACTTAATCAGCCACAATACAGTAAAGACTTGCACTGGTAGCTACACATCAATACTAAATCAATTTTGCTGGCATTGCAAAGGGTGACCATAACAGATATACTCACTGTGAGGTCTGGGTCATATGAGTCATTACTGAAGCCAGCATATGAGGAAGAGGTTTCCTGGCCAGTGGCCGTAGCCTTGGCTCTCTCACGGTTTCGCAGGTAGTAAACCAGCAGGGCAGCCAGTGTGACCAGCAGCAACAGGACTACAATGATGGAGGCTGCAATCCCCCCTGCATTGTTTCGTTTTGGTTTGGCTGTATGGGAGATTGAGCGCTGTTAGACATCACTTGGAGATTGTGATTAAGTGGGTGGGGACAAATTATATTTAATCTGTTTAATTAGACATTTAGTTAATCTAGCTTGACAGGAAGCTGGAAATTTCTTGTCCTACTTCTCAGTTGATCTGTGTATTGTCCAGCGCAGTTGACACCTATGGTGTACTCAATGTCATCCAAAGCCAGGAGTCCTGCTGTCCCTTTGATCCCATCCAACACAATCTGATAACACACAAAACACAGAGATGAAAGCACTGATGGTACACACTGAGTCAGTTTCATGAAAGCAGTGCAAAAAATTTATGGACTACACTTAATCTGTGTATCTGAAACAGACACATGTCCAGAATGAGACATTTAGTAATACACAGGATTTGATGTAACTATCTCTTGTGCTATAGACAAAGCTGAGTCCTTACATATACATGTAGTTAGTTTGTACCTCCCATCACATGCAGACAGTATATTTAGTATTAGTGACAGGTGGGTCTGACCTGGTAATCCTGAGTAGAGGTGATGTTGACGTCAAAGCGTTTCCACATTGCTCCCACCTCATTCACCACCAGCAGCTGATGGAGCTGGTCTCCTGACAACTTCCACACCTTCAGCTGGTTGTCAGCTGCGTACATTTAAAAAAAAAAAAAGTGTATGGTACTACAAAATATAAAAAAGAGAACCGCATTAAAAAAATAAAGAATACAAGCAACAGTAGTAACTGATTCAGCGCAATTCCCCCTCCATCATCATTATAACCACCTCGATTGGAAATTATATTTGAACAGTTTCATTCTAAAATGAAATATCCACCATTTGGAAAGTTTCATTTTTATGAAATTATAAAATGACTACTGTTTAAATGAAACTCCTTGTGGAGTTACTGGCTATCTTAAGACATTTATTTAAAGCACAGCCTAGTGGTGTGTAAGAATTATAGTAACAATATAGATCCCTACCAGAGGATGGCCGGTGGGCCCAGAATTTCAGACAGGTGCCCTTGGTTGGGGGCAGGTGAGCGCTCAGCAGCTGAGCGTTTTGATTGGCTGGCGTCCGGCTGCTGCTTGGAAAGAACAGGAAGTGACCTGTGAAGTGGGAACAGAGGGCAACAAGGAAAGGAAACATCAAAGATAGTCTATCTCTGATGACACACACACACAAACACACACACACACACACAATACGAAGATCCGGAAACAGTTTCTCTCTCTCCCTCTCTCTTTGTGAGGGTGTGTTATGAGATGTAATCAAGAGCTGTCATCCAGTGAATAAATGGAGGCAACAGGCTAAAGCTTTTCAAGTGGATGACTGTGCATCTTAGGGTACATGCATTTATATCTAGGAAATGATATTGTCACATGTATGAATGGTGGGTGTTGGTGGGTAGATGGGTGTGGGAGCTGGTTTGTTTCTGACAAATTTGAGTTACTTTTCCAGCGACTTTGTTGCGAAATATTTCATCAAAGAATACCAACAGCCAGTAAAGTCTCCTCTCTGTCTCTCTCTCTTTCACTTCACACTGGGTTACCTCTGTCTGTCCCCAGAGTGTGGTCACGGGGAGGGGTGGCGTAGTGTGTCTCTACTTGTGGACTAGTCAGCTCCCAGTCCAGTTTGTCCTTTTTGGGGTTTTGAGTGTTGCTCCAGCCACACATACCTCTCTCCAGGTTACACCTAGAACCTGAGAGATTAAGCAGGTCAAAGGTTTAAATTGCACGCAAGATGCTTGAGTTTGATTAGGAGTATGTTTATGTTGCACACAGCTGCAGCGTGACATATGAATGTACAGCGTCTTCTAAGTCTAAGTGGGCTTGATAAGTGAATAAGTAAATCATCATACTGTCAGAAAAGGAAAAAAAAGCATCCCAATGGGTACTTACAAAATTAAGGTGCTCTTTGGTTGGGGAAAAAAAAAAACAAGAAAGGTACCAAGGCAAATCTTCTATGTGAGGAAATAATAAAAAGCCTCTATTCACTGGCTAGCCCATTTTGGAGAGAAAGCTCCCTGATGAAGGCATTGAATAAAAGCTTTTTAATACACGAAGAAGAGTTAGCCTTTCTGGAATATAAATAATCATCTTCAGCATTATCAGTATACTCTATGTTCAGTCTGCACTTTCATATAACGTTTGTCCCTTTGTATTATGTGCAGAATGTACTGCAGAGATAAAAGCTGCAGTCTGAAAATCTTTTATCGAGAATATCTCAAAGGCAAGACTGTGGATTGCACCACAAAATATCCTGAAGAAAAAAGGAGCTCAGTAGCTCAATTTTGTCTGAAGCTTGTGGCTGTTATGTTGCCATTGTTGTCCCTGAAATGTCAATTAGGTTGAATAAAGACAAAAATGAAGGCTCTAAAACCATATGACATTTTGTTGGATTAGCCTTCACAATACTATACAAAATCAGTTGTAGGTTGTGGGAAAAATTGTGGGTCTCAGGAGGAAATGTCACAGTTCCATCTCTCCACAGGCCGATACAAACCTTGATTTTGACATGGGTGAGCTAAGAGGATGACGTCATCTACTGCAACATGAGTGCCTTTGCCACCCGCTCCGACCACCTCAAACTCCAACTGAAAAACAAAATCAGCCAAATTGATTTAAAAGACACAAGAAGATTCATCCACTTCAGTGATGTACGGTACAAATCTCCAGACAGGCTAGGAAAATCTGGGCGGGGAAAGTAAAAGAAACACTCTGCCCTCCTCTAACAGCCACAGCCAGAGTGCCCTGAATCCCCAATTGCTCTAGTGGAGCTTCTCAGTGGCTAACAGTAGAAAGAAGATTGGTTGTACTGTGTACTCACCAGGTGTGATTGTTTGATCGTTATAGCGCTATAAAAAGAGCCTGCCTGGTCACAAAACTCAAAACAGAAAAGGATATTGGTGTCCAGCCAACAGTCAGACAACATAATCTTGGTAGAGCATCTTAGAAGTTTTACAGTACAGTGAAGATGAACAGGAAAGAGAGAGAGAAAGGTATGAAAGCAATGTGATTCAACAAGTACAAAATCTTCTCAACCTCTGGGATACGCAGGGCTCAAGTATATTGGTTCTGGAATAACCTGCAGAAGGAGGAAGGAGTTGCTGCATCTGTGGCTTCTTTTAAGAGGTTAAGATCCAAATGAAAACCCATTTTTATAAATCTGCTTTTAACTGTTAATTTGAACTGATTTTATGTGATTTACTTTCTGATCTTTATATTTTATCGCATTTCATTTTCATTTCATTCATGTTTTTTGTTTTTGTTGTAAACTCTTATTTTTTAAACATTTGTTTTTGGTTATGTTTCATGTTTTTATGTAAAGCACTTTGTAACATTGTTTTAAAAAGTGCTATACAAATAAAGATTTTTTTTTTTTTTTTTAAATTGCATTATTATTAACAAGTAAATTGAAGTTTCTACTTTAATTTAAAATCACTGAATTGCAAATGAATTGACCTATTTAATTGTTGAGAGCGCTCCAGTGACTGCTATGCTCTATACCTGCCAGTCCACAAGGGAACTACTGATGTTGCCGTTGCCATGGCGCCAGACGTCACCCTGGTTCAGGTTATCAGAGAAGACCATAACCCTCTCTCCCTTCACTGGCTTCATGTACACAGTCAGAGAACCTGTAAACACACACACACAAACCACATGATATAAAGCTAATTTTTCAATACATATGACATTAATGCACTAAGAAAACAGATGCGTGTGTGTTACATGTCTATGTGTGTGTGTGTATTTATCTGTACATATGTGTCTGTGTGTGTGTGTTTCTACATGCTTGTCTGTCTTACCAGGACTCGCTCCCCCCATGTGATACCAGAAATGGACACATTGGGTTTGCGCTGCTCCTTGGCGAATAGGGGAGGTGAGAGATGTTTTACTTTCAAGAGGGAGGACGTCCACATCAGTGTTTGCCATCATGTAGTACCCTGAGCACAACAGTGAAACAGAGGGATCCTCATTTAGACCTTGTCTAAATGTTCTTAAGATGTATTGTGCTTATGGCCAAAAGCTGCGATGCATGTCAAACTGATGCCAAAAAAGGGTTCATATTAATTTCTCTCATTTTTAACTTCATATAAACAGAAAACTAATTTATATCATTATCCAAAATATGAATGCCATAGATATACTTTTTATTTTCCTTCACATTTACAATACTATCAATGCAACAGCAGATTAAGCATTATTTCCCAAACACTAAAAGTAGCCAATAGCAGACAACAAAAAGGGTCAGGTGTATGTTAGGTTCAACTCATTTTGACACAAACATTATTTGCTAACGGCAGAACATAAAGTATCTTGTCATGTCAATGATTTTCTTGATGTTTGCACCTCCTGCATTGACTGTATAGATAATAGTTTACTGTATGGGTGGTGCAGCAGTGTTCTAGCCATGTAGTCTTATTACTGAGGGAGGTGATTGTCTAGTTTAATGGAATGAAGGCTGATTCTCATTCATTGTCTTTCAATTTTCTCTGTGTCTGTTTTATTCCTTCTAAATCTTTATATTTATTGGAATTCTATCTCACCCAATTCAGTCTCCAGGGTGTGGTCAGTTTTCGGTCCAGTTGTTGTGCTGTGTCCATTCCTGTGGAGCCAGCGAGTGGTGCCAGAGCTGCTGTACCCACAACGTTGGCCTTCAAAGGAACACATCCTGGGCACTGTGCACGGACGCGCCGTGAAAGCCACATCATCAATAGCCATCCGCCCATCAAAACCAGAGCGGACTGCCTCAAACATCAGCTATCGATGGATTGGAAAGAGTGAGTGGGAGGAGAATTTAACCAGGGAGAGAATGCAAAGCTTGTTATCCAGGTGACAAGAGGAAACGTGCATCGTATTTAATCGAGTTCATGGTGAAGGTTGGGGAGATTTTCTAATTTTCTATTGGGTAACTTTGCCCACAGCCCAGCAAACTCTCTGCTCTTTTTCTGGCCTAATTAGTCTCGGTGGACTGCACTTTGACCTCAGCACTGGTTCTGCTCTTAGATGCTTGTTTAGGAAGGGACTTACAATTTCTAGTGACTAGTAGTTCTCATGCTTACCTATGTTGAATGCACTTATTGTAAGTCACTTTGGATAAAAGCGTCTGTTAAATGCCTGTAATGTAATGTAATGTAATGTAATGGGATGTAATGTAATGTAATGTAATGTAATGTAATGTAATGGGTGTTTCAGCACAACCTTAATAAGTGATCAGGACTGACTCCATTCTGCATCAGAGCACAAAGTTTTCACACGCATTCCCTTCCACACATTCCTCTCACTCTCATTGCAGTGTTAATATGAAGGAGGTTTTGCATTGTTAGCGAGCATTAATACTGTACCTGAAACTTTGTAAGCTGGTGAGGTACTGGGCAGTGGCCCTCGTGCCACATATTGCCGTGGGCTCCACTACGCGTCCAGAGCAGAGTCTCATAACCTTTGCTAGCTACTAACTTTACATTCAGTGCACCTGCATGAGATTGGTGGAAGGGGGAGGGGGGAAGAAGTAGATGGTGGAAGGGGAGGAGGGGAGTAAGGAGGAGAAATAACATTTGATTATTTCATTATTATTTATTATTATTACTGATGACTTATCAACCAATTAGTAATATTTAATAATATTTCATTTTCGTTTCATTCCAAAATATGATATCCACCATTTGGAAAAAGTGAAAGTTTTACTTTTTAAAGTACAGTAAGTAACATAAGCTCTTGGTAGACACAATGACACCACTTTTCCCGACTACATCCTGTGTATTTTAGAGATATTAAATGGTTAACTTCAGGTGATGATGTAATTATTTCTCTCAGTGTCTCTTCAAGACCTCACCTGTCTCTGGCCCGTAGAGTTTGTAAAAGAAGGACAGGCAGTGATCTGTAGGTATTGGTAACTGTGGGAATGATAGTAACCGGCCAAATACACCACGCAGGGAGGGATCCCACATATCTACAACAAGACTTTTGCCTGGAGATTGAAAGACAGAGAAGGAGAAGGAGAAGCTTATTGCATTTTAAGACATCACAGGCACAAGTCCAGTCAATTTATGAGTGTATGACATCATCTTATGATATACTTTATAACGCATAGTGAATCTAGTATGACTAGTATGAGACGCATGAGCTACAATGTCAAATCTGAATGTGTTTACCCACAAATTTTTGCACTGCATCTAAATTTGTTTTTGACATTTGTGGTCAGTTACTAAGGTCAAAATACAAAAAGAGAGGTTAAGTTTTGTTGGCATTGACCCTTTTATAGAACACACCGCCATTGTTGCCACTCCTTATTCCCTGTAAGGCTGGATAACATCACGCTAGCTTGCTGGTTCAAGGCTGTCTTGGGACTGGAGAAATCTCCCCATTGACCATAACAAAGGTTTGTTGTATTTGCAAGAGTAGTGAAGTAACATTTTCATTGCCTACGAATCTCATGTTGATAATGACATGAAAGTGATAATGCTGCCCTTTGATTTGTACGTTCAATGATTAGAATGGTGCAGGGGCCAAGAGCCACCTGATGCAGAGCAGACAGCGTTACTATTGTTCACATGGCTTGCTATAAAGCTTACTTAAAAGCACAAACACTATAAAACAACATTGAATAAAACATGCTTGTTTTGATGTTTTGTCACCACGTAGTGAAATTCCATTCTGTTGAGACCAAGGCAAGATGGATGCAAAGTATGTCTTATCGATGCTTGGGGCAGAAAGGCAGAAGGGGAGGATTGTGGAAAGAATGCAGGAGTTGATTGTAGTGTGTGTGTGTGTGTGTGTGTGTGTGTGTGTGTGTAAAGAAAATGTTAGATTACCTATGCCAATGGTGTGGTCCATCCCAGAGAGTACAGTCCAGTCAAAGTTGTCATCCTTATCCTGGTACCATCCACACAGTCCGTCTTCAAAGTTACACAACAGTGCTGTCCAAAAGAAAATCAAATCAATGAAACATGTACAGGTAGAATGTTGAGTTTCTAAAGAGATAATAAATACCACTTGCTGCACCAGTATTGTGCAATAGCATGTCTCTACTGTAAATCCGCTTTATAATTACCTGTTGAAGAAGATGGAAAATAGTCAGCGTGACAGTCGAGGAAGCGAACATTCTTCACTTTAATCTTGGCATACGGGCACAGTTTTGTAGCATGAGCTTTCAACTCCAGCTAATAAAGATAGCAAATAGGAGAGGGGTGATTATTAATAAGAGATTCAGTGAAAATAATCATTAGTCAAGGGGCGGCAAGTTCACATCTTGTCCTGAACAACGTGTACCTGGAAGCGATGATTCCTGACCCCAAGAGGCACCTTGGCCTGCTGCCACGCCCATTCCTCTGCTCCCGTCTTTCCGCTGAACTCCCACAGCTTAGGCTGCCTGCCCTGCAAGCTGTCAATCACACTGACTGACAGCTCACCTGCACATGAGGGGAGGAGCAGAGGGGGCTGAGACAAACAATCAGGTTCATATCAACAGATCCGTGTCATAATAGTAATGGGAATTCATTTGGATATGACAGTGAAAGAGATGAAAGTGTGACCATGAAACATGCACAGATAAAGAGGTGAAACTAAGGTGTGTTAACATGGTACCAATGTGATCAGGATTCCCAGTTAGTGCAAAACTGAAGCTGAGGGTGCAAGCCGGGCCAGAGGGGCCCAGGAGGGGGGTTCGTGTCTGGGCTTCTGTCAACTGCTGGCCTGGGGCCTCGGCGACATACAGGTACTCATCTTAGAAATAAAGAAAGGGTGAGGGAGAGGGATGAAAACAATAATATACCAATTTACAAACAAACACACACACACACACCATGAGGAGGGAGAGGGAGCATTGTTGTACCTTTGGTAGTGGAATTAAATCTCTCATTTAGCATCCAACCTTGACTCCCAATGCTGGCATCTGTCCAACCTGAGCTACCCTGGGCATAAGAGAAATCCCCTGTGGAAACATTTAATGGCGATGTCATTACACCCTCAAAAATAAGGATGAAAAATCACACGGTTTAGGGATTCTCCATTACTTAAACCAGGAATATGAAACTGCAACTTGTTCCTTAGCATTTATTCTCAGCTGTTTACAAGTTAATTGAATTAAATGATATCTCCCTTTAATGGAACATTTGGCTGTGGATGAAAGTAAATACACAAACTCACCACATTTGGCTTCATCCTCTGCTCCTGGACAGTCAGGATGGAAATTGCACATCTTGTTGGGTTCAGTACAGGGGTGCTCAGGAGGTCTGGGGAAATTTGCCAGGGAATAATTCCCTGTACAAGATTATATGTGGGAATGTGGGATGGTTACAGGGGATATATCATGCTCACTTTTCAAACATCAAACAATTGCATTTTTCTTTGGAGTTCAGATGGTGACAGGGATTACCGGTTGATGGGCGGCATTCAGGAGACAATGTAATGCTGTCGATAGCAATACCGCCATAGGCAAAGTTCCTGATTGCTGCCATCACCACAATCTATGATGAGAGAAAATTAGACAGAGGCAGAGAAAGAGAAGAAGAGTGGATTAGTTGTCAATGAATTGTAGAAATTGCAAATGTTATGGAAAAGCTATGGACCCATTTTGGGAAAAAAGTCATTACCTGAAATTCGCCTCTAAAATATAAAGTCCCTAATTTGTATCAGGAGTATCATTTTGTCAACCAAGAACTTAAGTTACCTACTACTAAGTATTGGAAATCGTTTCAATTTTGTGCTATCAATCATTTTTTATAATTTTTATATTTTCATAAGAATACGTGTCCTTTCTTTAAAATGGTAGGTATCTCATTTTGGACCAGGACACCTAGGAAATGATCAAGCACTGACATCCCACCAGGTTGTGTGAGTTGTTTGTCCAGACACGACATGGCATACCTTTATGTTCAATATCAGCAGATGCTTTAAATCTACACTGTAAAATATAACACTCTTACACCAATAATAATTTGTCGTCATGTCGGATGGTTTTACTGTCTGGCTCATTGGATTTTATTTATCATTATTTTATTCTTTCTAAAGCACTTTTTTAACTCTGCTTTAAAAGTGCTATAAAAATAGATATTATTATTAGTAGTAGTAGAAGTAGTAGTACTAGTAGTAGTATCAGTATTATCACTACTATTACTACATACTCCATTGAATTACTCACATAGAAGGTGGAGCTGGTGACAATCTCCACCTCTGCCTTCACCCAAAGGTCCCCCAAGGCACCACCCCTCTCCCAGACAGGATAGATGCTTTGGTCTGCCACCAGCACTGTCAGACCCCCTGACCTAGGCCCAAATTGGTGGGTGTACATCACCATCTACAGTAAAAAAAACAGAAAGCTTGTTAAGTTGGGTTAATATTAGGGTTGGGGTTACTTCAGTTTCAAATTACCCAATCCAAAATTAAATATAAAAATTGTTTTTTTTTAATTTGAGCCTTCGCTCTCATTATAGAATAGATTTCCATATATTTTATGAATAAAGTTTCTCTGATTTTGAATCTTGAAGAGAGTCAATGCATGCCCTGAACTCAGTTAAGCTATGATTAAAACTGAGGTATATGAGTAACATGACTGTGAGTGAAGAAGAAATCAGAGAGGAGATTTGAGCTTACCTTGCATGGATGTGAGCTATTGGTGGGTTCAAGGAGTGGACTTTGGAAAGCTGCCCAATCCTTTTTGAGACCCCCATCAGGCACAGTGACATATAAGAAGTGACCTATAAAGAATGATAGTTATAAATGCTGAACATACAAGAAAAGTTCATTTAAAAAAAATGCATGATGATGAACCTGAAAATCCAGCTGTTTTTCTGAGCTCATCCAATCAGCAGCAACATAGAGGCATAGATATGGATTAAGGTGACATTGATGATTTCAATAAGAACTGCTAGTACCTGATGCACTGTTAGTGGAGTGGTCCCTTCCTGGTCCTTTTAGAGGATCAGTGGTGGAGATGTTTGTCTGACTGGTCCTTACCCATTTTAGATCAGACAATGACCTTAGGTCCCAGTTACACAAGCCCTCTTCAAAGTCACAGCCCCAGTACCCTCCTAAACACAGCAAACACACACCTCACATCAACTGGCAGCCTCTGTTTATAATGTGTACAGGGTTCCCACTGGGAATTTCTGGAATATCATTTATTTTGAGAGGTGTATTCCAAACAAGGGAAGTCAAGGAATTAGATGGTGGATTTCAGGTGATTTTCTCCATAGCAAGACCAACTGTAGTAGGAGACTGTATTGGACTGTATACCCCTTGACAACTGTTCTGAGCGGAAAACAACAAATTTTTAGGAAACGAGGAGGAAACACTCTGACTTAGTTATTGAAAGTCATGGAATTTTACATCATTTTTTTTTACATCAATTGTTATTGTAATTGTAATTCAGATTCTCACCACAGTTCTCCTCATCAGTCCTGTCGCCACAGTCGTCAGTGCCGTCGCAGACCTGGCGCATCTCCACGCAGCCCTCACGCTTACACTTCTGCGTCCCTGCCGGACACTCTGTCCCTTGAACTGGTGCTGATGACAGGGAGAGGGGGTGATAATAATAATAACAACAATACTATAATAATAATAATAATAATCATCATCATCATCATCATCATCATCTTCCACACAAATCTTCCACACACAGGAAGTGACGAATCACAACTATCTCCTAATCGTCATCGAGTGCAATGTGCAGAGAAAGCTGAAGTCACCAACAATGGTTGAACATCCAGCCTCCTGCCACTAAGAAGAAGACATTTAGGTCCGAGGAGTGCACAGTTTACTGACGTTACATAACATGACTTCTGGGTAACGTAAACAATTACCTCTTGGTGCCACCAACATGAAAAATTGCCTAGTACAGCTTTAAATCATATATTTGATATAAGAAAAGGAAGCTCAACTAAAATACAAGAAAGGAAGGCAGCAACTAGACACTGTTGGAATACTTGGAGGGACTCACAGGGCAGGGCACAGTCTAGAAATTCCAGGTGGTCTACAGAAACATCTCCAGCTCGACCTTTGGAGCGTTTGGAGTAAAGGCGGATCTGGAAGGTTGTTGAAATGCGGCCCAGAAACATGGTGGCTTCCCTCCAGCCGCGCACACTAGTGCTCTCAGGACGCCACACTACTGCCTCCCGAGAGCCTTGTTGCAACAGAGACGCCCACAAAGGTGTGGACCCCAGCCCTGTGAGACCTACAGGGGAAGAGAAACACTTGGTTGGAGGGGCCCAGGATCTTTCATTGGAAGTCAAACACTGCAGGGGAAAACAAATCTGGTCTCAATGTACAAAAGGGTTTGCGACATTAAATTGTCCATGGGTCCATTTTTAATCACTGGAAGGAGGAACAATGTGATTTTATAAATTTGCCATTACAAAAGACAGTTTTTTACAAACAGAGCAATAATAAAACAAACTGGAACAATAACAATGCTAAACATGAATTACAAGCAGGGGTACAGAAAAATAAAGGCAAATAAAATGAGAATAAAGTAGTAAAATAAAACAAATTGCACGAAAGCCTGTCTGTAAAAATGTGTTTTAAGATGTAATTGACAAAATGACACTGATGATGAGCCTAGGAAGCCGAGGCAGGGCATTCCAAAGCCTAACCTATAAGCATTAACGTGTAGTACCTGAGTCCCAAAGGAAATATCTGAAGCGAAGGCGGCACGTGGGTGACGACTGATTCATTTCTGGTGAGATTAAGACGGCAGTGAAGGGAGAATCCATCTCGACAGCGCTCACTCCCATAAACCAACCTGTGTAATGTATAATGTGTTAATGTGTTATTCACTCATGCCTGTCATGCATTTTGGAAATGGATGGCCCCAGTGGAAATCAGACCCCTCACCCCGGCACTGCTCGTTACATACAATTCATTCGTTATTACACTACTGTCCTTGAGCGAGTCCTTGGGATTTCCCTGCTCTGCCCATTGAGCAACACAGGACCAACATTCATTAATTCTTCCATCATTATAACAGCTTCATCCTTGAGAAAGTCCTTGGGATCTCCAAAAGCATCTTGGTACCAAAATAACCTTTCTACCTTTTCTCCCTGACTCTTATTTCTTTACCTAGCACTTCTCATAGGTGATTTTACATCTACGCTGTGGCTTTGGCCCGTGCACATAATGTTGCTGATCTAAGACCATAAGCTTACTCTACCTTGACTGTTGCATTCACTGTAAGTTGCTCTGGCTAAGAGGGATAGCTGATGCCTAAAATAAAAATGTAAACACAAACTTTATTCCATCAATTTAAAATGAAAATGAGATAATCTGTGGACAAGGATGCTTCTACAAAACCAGGCCCTCATCTGCAGCCTATTTACTACTGTAGGAGTAGGAGTACAGTGTACACTGAACGCAGATCTGCATTGCTTTACTTTAGATTTATCATTACAAAAATATTTCACATCAGTCAATAATTGTAACTTGTAAACACCACAGAAACAACATTAAATGCAGCAGGACACAGAATGCAAATAACAAGAAACATGCAGACATACAGAGCAACCAAATGCATTTAAGTAGACAGAAGACAGCAACTAACACACAGCTAAATAATAGCTGAGCATTAACTGTCTTTATGAGATATCACAGATAGATCAGAGAAAACATATCTCTTCAAAAAATCACTTCGCGTCTTCCTCTCGCCTACATTTCTCTGCTTGCATCTGATCGATTCTTACTTCTTGATTCTGACTCATCTGTTGTCTGTGCACTGAGGCGTCTTGGCCCTTGTAGTCCTTACTACTAGCTGCTTGTAAAGTTATATTTTCCTGCTGCACTCACTATAAAGTGACTCTGGATAAAATACCTGAAATGCTAAAAATTCTATAAAATGAATGTACTCTTGACTCTCAAGTGTTTGTGCGATACCTGTAGCTGTCCCAGTGGTGAAGTCAGAGGAGGGCCCGCTGTCAGGCAGGGTGTCCCCTCTTTGACGCCTCTTCCAGGTGTATGATGGATCCCAGGACTTGTCCCTCCATCCACACAGTCCTGCGTCCTCAAAGTCACACACAAAGTCCTTCCCTCTGTAGCCTTGGGGGGGGTGGGAGGCGCCAGGTGAGACATCATACAGACTAGTACTGGAAGTACTGGCAGAAGTAGTAGTAGTAATAGTACACTGTATTACTATCACTAAAAGAAATAGTACATGCAGCTCCATAGAGAGGCCAGGTGTTAGTAATTAGAGCATTGATAGTACATTGATTGTGAACAGCTGTTTTTTAGCAGACAATATAAAATACATGAGTGAAAGAGAAAAACCTATACACAAAGCTGCATCTTCAGCACTTCTTTGTGAAGAGTGAGCGATGCTTTAGCAGGTTAATGCTTGAGCAGGTTGTTACAGGCAGTGATGCTGTGGTACAAAGTGATACAAAGATGGGTAAACTATGACCATGTACCCAGGTAGTGATTAGAAGACAAATGTTCACAGGTGTCACACTAAACCAGTGCACTTCCAATTTGGAATTGCATTCATTTTTGTTTTATTGAATGAAAATATCCTCATCTTATTACAACTATATTTTTATATACAGCATGAATCTACACAATAAAAAATACAACTCAACTCAAATCAACCTAAGTCAGGTGATATATAATTCACACAAAGGTGGGTAGACTAGGTTTGATTGGGTTTACTACAGCCCTGATCCCCAGGTTATGTTAGCCTGGTAAGCAAAGGGGGAATTCAGACTATAATAAACATTTAGTAGGAGGAGTCAGTGCTCAGTTTCTTTGGATATGAACGGTGGCTTTTTGAAACTGGGGGTCTTACCACAGTCTTGCTCATCGCTGCAGTCAGAACAGTCACATACAAAGTCACATTTCCCCCCAGGAGCCTGGCAGGGCTGTCCAGGAGCTGCGCAATGAGAAATGCTGTGAATACCTAGAAGATGCTTTACAGTCTTAAACAATGAACTCAAAAAAGTTACATTTACCCAAATGTTACATGATGTACAGAGACTATAACCTTCTAGTTAAAGTCTCATAGTCTGTACAGATTACTCAACACTAGATGCTTCTCCTATCAGGACTCATGATATATGGGACAGTTAATACTAACAGGCTCAAAGGCCAAGGCTAGTAATAAGGTTAACACCGGCGGAAATGCCATTCACCCGTCCAAAGGTCTCTGATTAAAGCTCAATTCAAGATCCTGTACTTTATTGACATGGCAGCCAAATAAAAGAAGAACTGCTTTGGGCACTGATGCCTTCTTAGGTTAATGTGGTCAACGTAAATCACGACATGTTTCAAAGTTAGTAAAGTGAAGACAAAGATAGATTCATGCAATTTTCAGCTAAACAATAAAATACATGGACTTAAATGTGTAGAAATGTCAATAATTAGAAAAAAAAATGCTTTACATTGTTTAAGCACTGAATAATCTTATCAACTTGTACTTGTAAATTTTGTTTGAGGTCAAAGACAATGCCAACTGTACATTTTAACCTGGGAGACAGGTGACCAAAAAAAATTGGGCTCCTGGAAGTCAAAAAAGGAAGTCTTTTATTTTCTTTAATTTATTGCTATTGAGTATAAAATCCAACATTTGATGCCGATTTTAGAAAAATCTCTAAACTGGTTTTGTCATTTGTACTGAGGAAAGTAAGATTGTCACCTGCGTAACAGTGGGGGGGAAAAAAAAAAAGAGGAAGCATATATGAGTTGATCCATGGGGGATCCCAAAGACAACAGATGACAATGTCTCTGAAATGTCTCTCATCAGTAAAACGTGAACAATTTTAGTGCAGATCCAGAAAGCCTGACCCATTCTACATAAACTTGGGTGTTACTAAATATCTACACTGTTTAAAGGGATGACAAGCAAGCTAGTTGTTCCCTTACCCCATTGCAAAGTCAGTAGCAGGACGAGGGTTAAACTTCCCCAATGTAACCCCATCGCCTTCTTCTTCTCCCTTGGCTCAGAGGAGGTCTGTACAGCACCAGCCACCTGGGCCACTCTGGAGAGACACTCTGATTGACTCTGACCCCCTCTCCCTTTCTGAGAGATAACACCTGGACTTTACAGCCACCCAGCACGTACCTGCAATACCGGTCATAAAAAACCCTTCCGTACACTGACAGTTTTCTACAGCACATCCACATACTGTATTGCTCAATGTGTGGCATAGAGCGGAGCTGACAGGAGACGTGAATAGTGTTGCAGATGCATTCGGCAGTACAGTCCACATGAAACTACCCACAAAACAGAGAATCATTTAATGTGTCCTTGACTGACCGTACTGTACCACACAAGTTAAGAAATGGACACTGAGTATGAACGTGAATGAGATGCTGAGGGTTCTTGTGAGAGCATTTGAAAAAAGATCAGAGTTCATCACATCTTATCTAATACCCACACAGGCCTTGACATTCATCAGCAGTTTACAGTTTGGTGGCTGCCAGGAGCGCAATAGCATAAAAGTAAGTCAGTAATAAGTGATGGAAATATTGATAATTTTAACAATAATATAATAAGAATAATTGTCTGATCTACAAGAGTACAGTCAGCATTTTTTAAATAAACAGAGTATTTCAGGTTTAACTTGTCAAAACAACACAACACATGTCAACACAAGTTTCCTGATATTTGACATTTCATACCACTGAAATTACATCATTGTAAACATTTGTCTGTTTTAGGTCGAAATGGAAAACAATTTTTCAAAAAGATCAGTATTGTTTGTCATCATTTTAATCAAATTGAAACATAAGGAAAAAAAACTGCTTATTAGCCTTGTCACTGCGTCAGTCTTAGTCTCAGATCATCAGTCCTGTGGCAAAAAGACCCTTTTTTGGACCCGGTATCAGTTTCATCAATGGCTGGGTGAATGGCTGGGTGAGGATTTGGTTGTGCTCTGCCTGGTGCACAATGCGTAAAGGAAAACTACTATGGCAGTATAAGTCCAGGAGGAAGGGAGGCCAACAGAGGCTGGTCTTAGTGTAGATCAGTATCCTTCATTGTCCCAGGTCACCTCATAGTCTGGATATCGGGCCTTCAGCTTCTCGGTAGACACTGCATGGTTCGCTCTTCCAAATCCCTGTAATGAAACGGGTGGTTACTGCAACCTTGGATGCTTCGGACTGGAGCTTAGCCTGGGCCTTTTCCTCCAGTTCATACTACTCAAGCATGAGCTACTAAACTACTTAAGTTAGAAAATAACACTCGTAAGACATATATATAACTACCCTCAATTTGGGAGGCTCTTACCATGGAGTAGCCATAGACGTGGATCTTCTTGGCCTGGGGTTCATGTCTGATCCGTCCTCCCCCAATACACTCACAGTCCAGGTGACCTCCCTTCTCCAGCTGCTCTGACACCTTGTCATAGATATCAGCTGCAAGAACGAGATATATGACAGCAGTGCAACACAATAACAACAACCCCTATTGTATATCCAGTGTGAAAGTGGTGAGATACAATTCACCACAATACAATAAAAAGAAACAATAAAAAAAAAAGA
>OOFE01041665.1:0-23022 GCA_900323365.1 Monocentris japonica | reverse complement strand
CCCTCTGACACACAAGTGGAGGCACGCATTGCTGCGTGCCTGGCAGACATCTCGGAGTGGATGTCGATGCAACACCTGAAGCTCAACCTGGACAATACTGAGCTGGTGTTTCTCCCGGGGAAGGGTTGTCTGCATCGAGACCTGGCCATTGACAATGCTGTGGTGACGTAAACTCGGACTGCGAGGAATCTGGGTGTGATCCTGGATGACCAACTGTCATTCTCGGCAAACATTGCATCAGTGACACGCTTTTGCAGATTCCTACTCTACAACATCAGGAGGATTCGCCCCTTCCTCACTGACGAGACGGCGCAGGTGCTCATCCAGGCTCTTGTCATCTCCCGCCTGGACTACTGCAACTCCCTCCTTGCTGGTGCCCCGGTGGCTGCCATCAGATCTCTGGAGCTTGTTCAGAAAGCTGCAGCTCATGTGGTGTTCAACCGCCCCAAGTTCTCCCACACAACTACCCTTCTCCATTCTCTACACTGGCTCCCTGTAGCAGCTCACATCCAGTTCAAGACCCTGGTGCTAGCCTATAGGGCAGTGAAATGGTACTCTATACCATTAGATAAAGTATAAAATAGGGATGATCTCAAAAGGAGGACAAATGAGCGTCCGGCTCAAGGCTGCCCCAGTAGACAGACATGGTATTTCAAAACCGGACTATCTGACCTAAAACCGGATGGATGGCTACCCTAGTGTGTGTGTCTGTGATGTGGGCGTGGCGCTCCGTTCACTCTCCCAGCTCCCTGATTGCTGTCCAGCCTACTCACCTGCTCCAAGCTGCACACCTGCCATCCATCTACACATCTACTCTGCAGTATATCTGCTCTGGTTCTTCAGTCACTCATCACCAGATCGTTGTTTCAGCCATAGTGGTTAGCTCACGTCTCCGGCCACTTGAATCGTGAATTCAAGCTTGTGTGTATTTTTGACTTGTCGCTAACTTTGTTTCCCTGTGCCACAGGATCATTGCTTGCCTGCATTGCTTCCTGTTTATCTCCCTGCGTACCATTCAGCCATCCAGTCTGCCAGTCACTAGCTTCCAAGCTAGCCACATCAGCCACACTCACATTCAGCCCTCATTCCTGCTCCGCCATGCTTCACCAGCCATCAGCTCCCCTTTCCCCCTCTGCCTTCACCTGCCGGATGTTTCCCTTCCTCCATCCTCATTCCCTGGAATCCCTGACAATAAACCTCTTCTTATTTATTCACAATTCTGAGTCCGAGTTCTGCATTTGGGTTCCCCTTGTTGATCGTAAATAGTTCCTATATTTTTCTCTCAGGCATGTGTGACGCTACCAACTGCTAACAAGAGGCAGCTAACTAGCAAAGATAAAAGTGAAAAAATCTCATGAGACTTAAAAAAGATTCAGGAAAAACTTGAAATTGGGACTGTAAAAATGCGGGTTCATGCAGATGCGGATCTATGGTATTTATAAGTTTCGCCACGTCAGGCGGTTGTGGGTGGGTGAACAGCAAATGCTGGCGGATGCTGTCAGAGTTCATAAATCACATACAACTGTATTGTAGATGATTGATGGTGATATGTATATAGTGTATCTCTTATAATAGTATAATCAAAAAAATGTATAGAAATTATCCGTTAGCTTCTGGAATGAGTTATTTGATTTGAGATAACATAAACCCCACCCAAGGCATATTTGTGTTAGATTTAGTACATAGTTGAGTGACAGGTTAAACACATTCCAATTTTACTTGCAGACAGGAATAGACATGCTGCCTCCAGTGTTGTCTCACCGTGGTAATGGTGAAAGATTGATCTACAAGACATGCTCAACAATTAATTCATGAATTGATTTCCTGCTTGGGATTAGTATAGTGGCAAGCTTTTAGAAGAGCTGTGGTGTCTCAGGCCTAAGGCAATTTTTTTTTTCACTGATAAGTTGGACAGAAAGGACATGGAGGTCGCAGAGTGTTCACCAGAACCAGAATGACATGAAATAGAGGGCAGACCACAGGTACATGGAAGGGAGGGACGTGTGTTCAGATTAGTTCCTACAGCCCAGCAAAGAAGGCACTAGGTAATAGTCGGTTTGATACATCATTCATTTGAAAAGTAAATTATCTGATACTTGAGCACAGGTGGTGATAAATCATGATGGGCCTGTGGCTCATCTGCATATAACAGACTGATGATAGTGTTGTTTTCAATAGTCAAGCAAGGGGCATTCATCATTTACTCTGTTGTACCCCATGTCCTTAGTATCACTGTGACTGGTTAACTACGTGTGTTTTAATAAGCTGTTCATGCAGCACATTTTCCTACAAGACCTTTTTCTTGATTAAACATCTCTTGCTTAACAAGGAATGTCTAACACACAGCATACTCTTCTTCCTGACATATACTAAGATAGATGGTAATGAACAGGATTTACATGCCCGTTAAATATGCAGCTGCATGGAGTGCCCTCTCCTCCTGGTAAGTCATTAACAGATCGTCAGGATCCTCCTTCACACCTGGAGAACCAGGTGCAGGGCCATGACCTGGTATGAGAGTACAAGGTGAGCTCAAGCATCTACATTATTAGCATTTGGCATGGTGTGTGTCTGTCTGTCTGAGCATATGTATGAAGCGCAAAAACAAATAAATGCATACAAAAAGCAGCTTTGATTGAAGGCCACCCATTGTTTTTGCATGAATTAATTACTGGGAAAGACTTTTGCTGTTGAGAGGGTAAATTGTATTATTTTTTTAAACGTATTATTTTATCAAATTATTTGTATAGTGAGCCTTATGTATATGTATTTGAATTTAACATGTTAAATGTTATATGTGTGATATAAAATATTAAAGGAATACATTTCATCGAACAAATAAGGTGATATACAGCATACAAAGTGTTATTGCCTCCCATAGCCCTATAAATCATTTATTTAATTACCAGTTTAAGGGAGGATTAGATTAAGGAACTCATTAACGCATCAGGCCACTCTACTGGAAAATATAGTTCTTCAGAGAAATAATGACTCAGTAGAAAAAATAGCACAACAAGATGGTGTCACATTTTTACTGTACATCATAAAATAAAAGCATAAATAAAGTTGCTCTAAAAAAGTAGTGTCCCGGGAGGACAGGGAGGTGGTGTGATGAAAACTAGGTTTACGTGAGGAGACGTGGTAATAGCTGATGATTCTCAAGTGTCTATTTGACATTGGTTGTAGCCCTTAAGAACAAAAAGCAATACTTATGCAAAGTACTAATCAAGCTGTATCAAAATTCACCGTGCAAGTCTTGCTTAAGTGCTTTCTTGGCAGATGTGGCCCTTTAATGAGTGTGTGTGTGTGTGAGAGAGAGAGAGCGAGAGAGAGAGAGTAGTTCTCATCTTATTTTGTAATTGTCATTCCACAAGCCTAAAGAAATATTTCTCACATGGCAGTTGTATTGAATGAATACTCCCAAAACTCCAGTATGCTGACAAGAATATAAAACAGCAGCCCCATGGCTGTAACCTCAAGCCAGCCATTTATTATGGCATCTGTGAGGGTAATGGGAGAGGACAAGAGGGGGTGGGGATGTGACACTCATTGCAAGCACCTCTGGCTATGGCGGGCACGCCTGAAGAGGTGTGTGAAAGCGATCTGATTTAGGCTGCTAAGACTAGCGACCGTCCGTCACACCAGCGGCAAAGTAAATTTGAGAGAAATGAGCCCTTATAGAGAGTGTATTGGTCCTGACTGCAGGCAGTCAGCATCCATTTATGTTAATGGTGAGGCACACAAACCAAGGTGCCTGCTTTAGGTCTAGGTTATTTCCTTCCTTTCTTTCAGTGCATTTTGTCTGTGTGTCATGTTGTTAAACCGCTTTTTGAATTCTTATTTATTCTAGTAAGTGGAAATTTAAATAACTTTGTGCCTGCTTAGCAGTTATGGTCAGCATTGGCCATTTGGAATCATTTTTCAATCATTACTGAATCACAGGTGCCATAAGACGTTTAATTGATCCAACATTTAAGAGGTCATATTTTCTTTTTTATTTCCTTTGAATCGCTTTGAGTGTTTTAAAGCTTCTTCATGTGTGATTTATGATGATAATTGACTAAATCTGATCTAATTCCAGAATGTTGAAACACCACCCCAGGTTAACATCATAAGTTAATATTTCATTCTCCCCTGCTGTAACTTTGGTCACTGAGACAGTGTTGATGGGCCATTATTAGAGATTGATGGAGTGATTGTTAATGAGGAGGATAGGGTACGCAGCTAAGCCTTAGTTGATGAAGTGTGATAGATAAAGGAAGAAATTGTCCTGCTAATGTGTAATTGAGTTTGAAAAGACATCATCTTGAGGTGAGGGACTATTACAGATGACCCCCCATCATTTTATTATTGCAGCAGCTTTTAGATATGAGAATTTTCATGTTTTCCATGTCACTTCCCTTTATGGCCCTGCTAATTTGATAAATTCACAATTGATTTAAACATGCAGGTGTGCATTTTACATATTCAACAAGGTGATATCCAGAGGAAAAGTGGTACGATAGAATGGGGCAGACCGGTGGGTACTGCTCTGTAGTTAATGATTTATTTATATTAAAAAGTTGATGAAATGTTGGTGAAATTAAAAATGTTTTTTGAAATGCTGCTGGGAAAAAACATTTAAAAATATTCCAATGTGTAAGCATATAGATAGATTCTATATTGTCTCTATTGTTATTAGCCAAACATTAGAGACAAACACATAAAAGTTGGACAGAGCTGAACGAGGATATAATTCATACACATCTGCTAAAGACACAGTGTTTACGTTGAACCTGCAATTATATCACACAAGTCACTGTGACCTCACCATTTTCCTTTGTCATAAACAGCCACTTAGCCTGATTACCTCCTGCTATTCTCCACTGTTCACAGAGCTGTCAAAGCAGCATCCCGCTGTTCCAATGTGACGCTTTCTGGAAGCTTAAATCTATGGATCACAGTTTCCAGACCACCTGAGTGGCAATAAGTTGGGACAGCATCACCTCCCTATCTGGGCCATGCCACAGTACACTCAGGTTCCAGGCCAGCGGGAGTTGATCAGTCATTGGGCAGGGCATTAATCTGCTGTGACACACTGACTCTCTCCTTGGAGGACGTCCGGTTCTGGGAAGCAGTCCAACAGCAGTGCCCGTTGCTGCTAGACTGATGCAGGGTGTCAGAGCAGCTGGCATAGATGGGAGGACTTGGTATGGAGGGATGGAGGTGAACAGACAGCATGAGGGGGGGATGTTGAGATGTGGATTAGCGGAACAGATAAGGGAGATATGGGTATGATGGAGAGGGATGGAATGAGGGATAGAGCACCTACAAGATGAACTATAAGTTAAGAGTTTGATTGAGAAGAAAGAAAGGTGAGTTCCGCACCAATTGCAGTCTTAGAATGGGTTCTTCAGTGGCCTGTCTTTTCCCTGGTTTCTTCACAGGCATTAGGACATCAAGTCAGATTCAGGTTTGGGCAGCTGGACAGTATATGTGTCCATACATATACCATGTGCTGTACCAGGGTACCTCTCATTTGACACACTAAGGTAATACAGTCACAAAAACAAATACCCATTGGTATTCACTCTATAAATCAAAACCCACTGTGGCAGTTTCTGAAAGTGATATCCACTGCAGTCAAAAGCAAAGTTGAATAAGGTATTGATTGTTTTTTTTATGTTAATTTTGTCTGTGTGATGACTTCCTTGCTTGGTCAGACATAGACAGCATGGATGTACATAACATTGTTTACTTTAAACTATTTTGACAAACTCACAAAGACCTTCCCGCAGTGTGAAGATGAGCCATGGTGTTTGTTTGCTGAGTAATTTGAGTTAGTAATATTAGTTAATACTAGTTTAAAAGTTAGTAATATTACAGTTTCAAGTTCAGCATGAGCAGTATTTTGTAACATAAATTTAATCAGTGCACTTAATCTAATATAGATCAATTAGGTAGTTGATGGAACTCATAATCCCTACAGATGAAATTATTACGTCTTCATTAGTAGTATTATCAAAGTCTTTACTAAACTGAATTCACAGCTGAAGGTAAAACGACTTTAGATGGAATTAAACTACATCCACTAAGCAAACATTTTTTACGTAAAACTTCTCAATGACTAATAAATGTACCTTCATATAGCTTTCATTTCTATCCCAGTTGTTGGTAGTGTAACAGGTTTAAGGCTGCTAACATCAATTTATTCTAGGTTCAGATTCCCGGCCACACCAACACAGTCAGAAGGACATACATAGGTATGAAAACAGTTTCTTTTTATTACTAAGTCCCTTTAAAATACATGTGATTTAATAAATAAATCCTTTTAAAAGAGCATAGAAGGATAAAACAATATCCTATCAATCAGTCCAGGAAAGGGCAATTCACACAAGGAGAAGAGATTTTGAATACCAAGTAGTCCAGTCCAGTCTTAAGATAACTCCCGATTTTTCCTCTGCGCCCAAGCACCAACAGAGGGAGTCTGCTTCAGCGGGGCTCTCGATGCGATGTGACCGCCACAATGCAGTCCAATCCCGGAAGTCCAGCGCCATGAGTTCCGCATAGCCGGTCCGCCGCTGTCGGAGGAGAATAGTAAAATTAGTGCTTAGTCTGCCTCGTAGCCCTGGCAAATTCAAAAGAATTCCTAGCACTCAAGCGTGATCACTTTCCTTGAGACAATGTTATGCATGCCATCAATAAATGTGCTGCCGTCGCCCTCTGGATCCGGTGCCCTCAATACAAGGAAAAGCAGGGCTCAAGATACACCCACCTAACTCAACTCATGGAGGATTTAACACACACGCCCAGTCCCAGCAAACATGTCCATGTGGGGCCCACATGAGTTTCACCTGGGTTATATGGGTTTCCTCTGGGCGTGGGCTTTGAGCTTTTTGATTGGTTGTGTGTAGGCCCCATTTGGCGTAACCAACTGGGCTTAAAATGGGCTACCCGTTTAAGCCCAGCTCCGGTCTATGTGTGGGTCCCACATGGGCCCTATTTAATTGATGATTGCTCACATGGGTCCCACTTATTGCCCACCTTGGCCCCATTAGTGATCCACATGGACAGAGACACACAGGGCCTATATGGAGCCCATGGACAAATTAATATGGGCCCCATTTGGGTGGCAAGTACCAGCCCATCACTAACCCATGTGGGGCCTACATGGACATGTTGGCTGGGGTGAGGAAGAAAGGATTACTTTCCTTAGCTTGGAGGATAGCGAGCGTTGACACAGCAGAAGTCTGGAGGTCGGCTTCACCAAGGCAAGAGGAGGAGATCCAGTCCACAGCAATGCGTGGAGCAGGGAAGATCCAGTTCCCGGCGAGGCGAGACAGCAGTAGCTTTCAGCAGCTCAGAGAATATCCGACCAGATTCGCCCCAGGTAAGAAATCTGGCGTCTTCTTTATTGGGAGAGTGGAGTCAGCAACTGGCGAATGAGATCGCTGATGTAATAGGGTTCAGCCGGTGCGTCAATTAGCAACATGTGCCTTGTTTTGACAGTTCGTGAAAGACAGGTAAACAACACACGCCCACTGTGACACAGCAAACACTTCAATAATTTGTCCATCGCTCCCATAGCGCACAGCAAATGTTACTAAAATCACACCATTAAATATTATACAAAGTTCACAACATAAAGTTTACCATAAATCACACTGCTTAAACAAAGTGGCATCCTGCATTCTATGACAGTAGCAGCTGGAAAATATGAGGAAATTAAGAAAACACACAATTATTTGGAACAATATTAATATTGTGAAATTATTTGGAACAACATTTTTAAGACATTTGTGTGCGACATTACAATAAGTAAATAACAGTTCAACTCTTTAAATCACAGCTTAATCAACTTTTAGGTACAGTATAGTTGCACTAATATACATGAATTAGATATAACCATGAATACAGATGGGCCAGTCAAGGAGAAAAAGCTTTTGTACATTTGTATTTGTTTCTCTTTGCACATTTGCACTAGTCTCATACAAATAGTATAGTATTAATAGTTTTGGTGGTAGTTAAATATGCAGTGAACCCCACTGTTGAAGATAACGTGTCGCACACACACACCTACACACACTAAAGGTCTGCATTGCGCTAGAATGCCCGACATCTTTATGGCCATACCCGAAAACAGCCCGACGTCTAGTAAAATTCGGATCCGAGCCCGTTATAGGCCTATGAAGTGAACTATTTACAGTCACAAAGTGCTCTATGGAGAAGGAGCATCCTCCTTGGGATCAACATAGAGCTACTCCCCATACTTAATCTTCCTTTTTAACACATCCATTTTTAGCTAGCATGAAAATTAACCGCTACCTGACCTCAGCACAACTTTCTCACAGTTAGTTTGAAGTGTGTGACCCATGTGACACACTCAGGCACACACACACACACAGAACAGGCTAGAACAAAATAGGAGACAATGCAATCGATTTGAACGGGCATTCTTAGCGTAACTATATCAAAGCAAGTTTATGGCTCACAACTTCAAGGCCCAAACCCGATCTGACCCGATGTCCTAGAACCAAGAAATAGGTCCGACCCGACGTAATCAAAGCATACCCTGTCGGGCCCCATCGGGCTCGGGTTGGGTTGCAGACCTCTAATACACACACACACACACGCGCACTAATGCATGGGACTGTTTTGTCTCAAAAACTTTCATTATTGGGACTAAATAAATACTAAACAGAAGCAATAAAATTGCACATTAAGTTTCATGCAGTTTTATGGTCATGGCACCAATAGGAATGTTTGTTCTTTTGTGTCATTCTTTTAATTATGGCCTGATTTAGTTTGGGAGAGATAATGTAGTTCTGTCTACTGTGTTGCATTTCTTTCGTGAACAAGATATTGTAAGTTATACAGAGGAATAAAGCCACTGCGGTTGCATTGATGGTGAAATGTTACTTTCACTGACATTTGTTGAATTCACAAATTTCTCTGTTTTTTTAGTTATCGCAGTGTGTATACTTTGTCTAGATAATGGTTAAATAAATGTCTTGACAGAAATCCCAAGTCAATTGCAATAGTACTGATGAAATGCTGTGCTAAGTGGTGTGATAAATCAAATAGCTCCTGTCTCTAGAGTCCCTTCTTCCTCCACCGCCCAGTTTTCCTCCAAGGAATGCTGAGCATAAACATCAAAGCAGAAATTACATTCATCCAGCACTCTGATGTTGAACTTTGTTCTAGAAAGTTTCTTTCATATGAAGATACAGAAGGAGTTCCTATGCTTCTCTGCATGCTAATCATTCCAGCCATGCAGTTTGCATAATTACTGTCCTGCACTGGTGCAATGACACTAGGGGAGGGTGGGAGACTAATGGCCTAATGCATATGCCAGAGCAGGGGATCAGGTGTACTGGAGTTGTGGTTCCTCCACTCCCTTAGGGCCTGGAAGACAAAGGCTGAAGACCCGCCCCGCAAATGTCAGAGGGAGCACCTGCTGCCATGAATAACCACAGAGATAACAGAGGCAGAACATAGACCCACCTGCTGGGAGGGCACACACAGGCCACACTGCTTCACAGAAGAATGAAGAGGTTGAGGAAAACAGGCAACAAATACACAGCATGGCAATTGCCACAATTGCCAGATAATATACCAACATTTTAGAAATGCTTTAACTACATAAATTCAACAGTCAATATTTCATTATAATTAGACCTGATATTTTATCAGGTAACTGTAAATGTAGAAAATGTAGAAAACCAAATTCAAATAATAATTATTCTAAGATAAAAAAACAAAAAAAACAAACTCTATTAAGAAACTCCAATTTTCCAAAATGGATTTTATTCCTATTCCAAATAATTTCTCTGAGGCTGGATTGTTTTCAAATGTTCTCTCGACAGAGAAGTTACTTTACCTCTCATATCTATCCATGTGTTGTTATTTTGAAATGACATGATGGCATGATATAATAAATAAAAATATAATATTTTAGATAGTCCACCAATTAACAAGAGATAATTGCAACTGCAGTATCCATACAGTGCGATTAAAATGTTTTATAAATCCAACAATCTAACAATGATATTCATACTTGCAAGGCTACATTTTCAAACTTGTCAGGAAGAATTTATCTGTCATCATATTTGCCTCTCTCCTTATGTACAAACTTGCTGTCTATTATTTAAACCAATTTGATTATCGGTGGGTCAAGTTTTACTTAATCAATGGCTTACATTGTGCATGTAATACTCAATTCAAAAGTGCATCTAAAATGCATCAAAGACACCGCCAAGTGTCTTCAGTTTGTGCGTCCTGTGTATTCCATCACTGCAGGAGTTTTTGGCTGCCAAAACTGCGCTCTCAGCGGAAGGGGTTTGCATGGGGAGAGCCAGAGTGGTGCAGATGCATTTGGCACCTGAAGTGAGATTTTAGATTGGCTCCACCTCTCCCACCACGGCCAATCCAAACCATTGCAGTCCACACCATTAATCATTTATTACCAGCTAAAATTATATCAATACACTACATTCCCCTCAACAGACAATCTTTTCATCTCTGTTCCCTCAGAAAGCCAGAGAAACAAATTGCTTTGTGAACACAATGCCAGAGCGGAAACCATGCCGCTGGCCACACTGGGGTCTTAAGATGTAGAAAGAGGAGGCAGGATGTAGCAAGAAAAATGCTTGAAGTGCATGAGGAAGGAGTTAGAAAAACACAACTTGTTCACTGATTGTCCAGCTTACCTTGCACATACTGCCCACAGCCTTGCATTGTGTGATTGGTTCGCCTCATGCAATCAACCAATAGATAAGTCATGTTTGAAGAAGATTTTTGAAAATTGCGTTCAAACATCTGTACATAAAGTGTTAGATGTGTACATTTTATTTTCCCAAACCTGATTTTTATTATGGCATGCGTTATTATTTAGACCATACCAATAAAGTATAAATCAATATGTTTGATTCATATTTTCATGAGTCTGACTGACAAGATCGGCAATGTAGACAAATATACAGCATACCTGTAGACACATGAATTTTTCAGTTTTTAGCATCCGTATTTAATCAAAATTTGCCTTTTCTTAACTGGAATAAAGAATCTATATTTACCAATTTCATGTGATTTTTAGAGGGAATTGTGCATGTCGTAAAATGAAAATAGTTAAAAGGGAATTAGTGCAGGTGCAAAAATAAGTGAACCTCCTCTTGCATTAGTTAAATCAAGTAAGGAGGTTAAGTAATTGGGTGTGAAGTAAACCAATCAAAGGTCAGATCTTGGCATTCCCATAAATACAGGTGAGAAAAAAATAAAACTAGTGCGAAAAAAGGTGCAAAACAGTATGCCACAATCTAAAGAAGACCTCAGAGGACTTCAGGAAGTGAGTAGTGAGTGTGCATCAGTGAGACAAATAATATACAAATGAAGACCATTTAACATGACAGCTATGCTGCCTAGAAGTGGACATCCTCCTGAAATATCACCAACAGCTGTTAAACTGTTTGGTCACAATCAAAAATACTATGTTTGACAACCCACAACTGGCCACCACCAAAATAACTTTATCCCTTACAGTCACGCATGGTGGTGGGAGTGTTATGGTGTGGGGCTGTTTTTCTTCCTCTGGACCTGGATGACTTGACATCATTAAGGGAACCATGAATTCTGAGGGATACCAGAGAATTCATGAACAGAATGCCATCAGTCTGAGAGCTAAAGCTGGGCTGAGAGTGGCTGTTCAACAAGACAATGATCCTAAACATTCAAACAAATCTACTAAAGAATGGCTCAGGAAGAAGATGTGTAGTGTTTTGGATTGGCCAAGTCAAAGTCCTGAACTAAATCCAATCGAGATGCTGTGGCAGGACCTGAAGCAGCTGTTCATGTGAGACCCTGAAACCTCACTTAGTTGGTTGAGTTCTGTAAGGAGGAGTGGGAGAAAATCCCTCAAGGAAGATGCCAGAGACTGATCCGTGGCTACAGGAGACATTTATTCCAAGTCATCGCTGCTAAAGGAGGTGCCACAAATTGCTGATTGAAGGAATTCACATATTTTTGCACACAGGGTTATGCAAGTTTTTATTCAATAAACCAGTAAACAATAAAAGTATATCATATTTGATTCAAGTTGATATGCAAAATGAAAAATTGTATCAATCTTTGGAGAAAAGTTAGGGGGAAAGAGTTCACCATTCTCAGTTGTTTGTTACTGCACCCGATCCACAACCCTATCCACTTCTTTCAGTGGAAAAGAGTGCATGGGTGGTTGGCACTTCATATCGAATACGAACTTTGCAAATCCATCCTGATGGTGAAGACAGATAGGGGTGCAGAGGGCACAAGTGGGGCACCATAAATCAACATCTATCTGAGGTGTCACATTTAGTTTGGACTGATGTCTCTTCAGCATCCCGAAAGCACCGTGTGCCTTCATAGTACTCCAACTCCATGACAGTGGGCATGATTGCATGTTTCACATCAATACTGTTGTTGGTGAAAGAGAACAGTCAATTCCATTTTTCTATACTTCTCTATTTCTTCGGAGCTACTGACGTGTAGCGCCAATTACTCTAAAACAAAATATAAAAATTGTAAAAATAATGTAGTTGAATGCATCTTGTTATATATTACATTTCAGACAATACAAATAGCTTAATCCAAAAAGTAATTTATTGTTTTATGTATTTGAAGTACATGAAATACTGCATATCTTCTACCTCACCGCAACCTCTTAATTTACACGCCAGCCCAGGTTTTATTTATATTATTAATTTCCCACTTTCTCATCATGGTTTCATATGATGTTTTTCACCTGAATCCAATTGTACCTCCCTCTACCTCTTTATAATATCACTCAATATTGTAACTCATCTCATTCTTGCTTGTCAGTTTACATTAACTGATATCGTATCTGAGTCTTATCTTTCAAGCATTCATTTACTTTCCACATGGTGGGTTTAGCAAATACACTGAAAGACAGCTCAGCGCTTTCCATGGTACATTCATTTCATATTTCAATTTGTGTTACTATGTCAACATAAGACATTTTGTGCCATCATGTTGCTGTTTTCAACCTGGAAGACGTGGCATCAATTTTGATTCACTGGGAGCACACATTTTAATATTGTGTAAAGCTACTTGATGCAATAACCCTTCTACTAACCTGCTCCAAACTGTAGTAGCAGGACGGACATCCGTCTATCTGTAGATATAGCTCCTAATTCCAGATGGGAATGGTAGTCTAGGGTGCAGGAACCCAGGGAAAAAGTGGCACCATTGCCAACTGTTACAGCTCGGTAAATAATATACAGAGTCTGGCAAGCACTAATTCACCCTTCATTTGAATTACAAAATGAGTTGCATCATGGTAGAAAGTGTGTATGCATGTATAGGAATGAGAGAGAAATATCTTTTCTGCTCCTATAGTTCCCTCTTCCATTTCTCCATTGTACTGTAAGATGATATGTTATTTACTTTACCTCTCACGCTAGAATATGGCTCCTAGTTTTAATTACAGACTTTGATCTCCTTTTCGTTTTTACAAACAAACAGTTTACTTTTATTTCAGGGTAGGGCTTTACTGGGGAAAGTTGTTCATGTTGGAGGTTACATTATAGGTCTGTAAAAAAACAAAACAGCTATTATCTAAACTCTACAATGTTCCTACTCACCATCAGCTAAATCTCCAACCACCATTTTACAATACACCTGGTCAAGTTTTGATTTCAAGTTCAAACAACTAATGGTGCAAAGACCTGATTTGCTAATTCAAATAATGCTAAATTTATTAAATACATTGATATTTTTGCTAATTTCGCACAATATTGCTAGTGCTATGGTGTAATACATTTTTCTTCAAATTAGAGTATGTCAAAATGGTGAGTGATTAAATTCTTAGACATTTTTTTTTCTCATTTGAATTGAAATAGCCAGGGCAAAAGGTCTGTTAGCTCTCAGTGCCAACCTCAGTTGGGACTTCTGCTAGCAGTTGGGCTTGGAAAGCAATTTACGGCAACAGAGTACAGTCAGCCAATGAGCCCAAGCTCTTTGTCATGAGGAATTAACAGCAGCCTGTTTAATGTCTTTAGGATTATGATGATGTGAATGGTAATTACGATGATGGTGATGATGATTAAAATGATGATGCCTCCAAGGTAAAACAAAATGAGAGAGAAAAAGAGGCCTCAGATGGATTGCTTTTTAAATGATCAACTACTGGCTATCGGAACACAAGATATACTAAGGAGTGATTAGCTTTGGTCTGATCAACACAAGGCTATGTTGCATCCTTTCAGCCTTACTCTCTGCAATCATTTATCATGAAGGGTGCTGTCTTCTTATCTTTGTTTTTATGCTTAAGTGTCAATGCTTCTTGGAAAAGCACAAATGGCTATGACATCCGTTCTTAATGTGGCATTTTGTTCACATATTTAGCTGGTGACCATAACAGTGTCATATTCTGGTAGCTTCTGGTAGCTGATTTGACACCAAAGGTTTCCCTGATTGAGGTAATTGGCCTCTATTTTCATGAATCAAAGCACAGGCACTGGCACTATTTCATGGCACTAGCGCACTTGGGAGTGAGGTTGAGGTAATTTCATGACCAGAGGCACTAGTGGAGCAGTGGCATACCTGCAGTGCAGTAAAAAGGAATGGATTAGGAGGAATAAATTATCAGTAGTTGTGGTAGGGAATGGCATCAGTCATGGCCAATCAAATCAGCCCCTCTTATTCCTTTTAAAAGCAGTGCGCTCCCGCCATGGCACAGACAGTTTTGTAATAGAAGAGGACAGTCCAGACCAGCTGCACCAAAAAAAAAAGCTTCTCCCAAGAGGAAACAGTAACCTTGTGCAGGAGGTGTAGAGATGCGAGGTGCAAATAGGCTATACAGCACCCCAAATATGCCGCCAAGGGCAGATGATGTTCCTTTTTAAAATGAATTCATGTTTCTGACGATCCCTGCTACAATGCTTTCTGTGCATGGAAGACAGTGATTCACACAATAACCACATAAGCAGATACAACTAGCATTGTAGTACAATAAAATGTGTTTATTATTATGTTATATTAAATATTATATTATTTTCTTGGTTGCCAGTAGTTCTACTTCAGTGATTAAAAAGGTTGTATTCATTCAGTCATTCCTGGCTATGCTTACTTATGCACGATACTGCAGATATTTCCAATACTACAAGTAAGGCAATAGTTTGATTAAGCTGTTTACAAGAGTGCATGAACTGACAACACCCGAAAATAATCCCATTTATACGACTTAAGTATTTATTTTCATTACCAGAGAAAATTGTAGAAATTGGAGGGTGTTTTTGCCAAAATAAATAACATGTTTCTTGTCCCACCACTATCAAATCCTATCAAAGCAATTACAGCCACTATTCTGCACACCACATCATGTTGTCTGTTGCAGCCATAGGCCTATTACAATTGAAATTGCAAAATGCCATGCATCAGGCGCTACTCTGTGAGACAATGCATGCAATTGATGCACCCCTGCATGCATTTTTGGATGAGGATATGGAGCAAAGATTGGTCTTGAGGGAGTTCAGTCATGTAGAGAGAATGTTAGAATGTCCTGAAGATCTTTCATGGAGCTGTGTGAACTACTGGTCCAATCATGGGCGTATATTCCTATATAACTGGTATGGATGTGTCCCTACCACTTTTTTGACAATGTCATTTCACTTTCACGTTAAACTAAATAAACTAAAGGTAACTTTACATCAAAACGAACAAAAGTGACAATTAAAAACACGTCTCTAGGACCATGCAGATTATCTGGCTACCTGTCGGATCTATAGGCATGGTAACGTAAAGTCATAGCAGAGAAAGGTGACGTAGGCTGTTAACTTAGTTCTAGACGTTAGCTAGCTTGCTATGTTTTAGCCTAGCCAGAAGGCAGAGACATTTGTGAAATGTTAAAAAAATAAAAGACACTTGCATTTAGCCATTTTTTCACACCGTGAGTGATGAAACAACATCATTTGATGATCTGTCTAATTAGGCACCTGCTAGTCAAACATGTAGTTAACTGAAATGGCTAACGTTGACGATATCGATACATAACATATTCTAGCTAATGTTAGATTAGTTAACATTAGCTAGCATCAGATTGAGAATAATTAATTCCCTGTAGGCTATTCCCTTTTCGATACATGTATTGTTGTTTTTATATAAGGTTACCGTTTACATATGTTGCGATAGTGATTGACAAAGTTACCATTGTATCATAAATTATCTTGGAGTTAGCCAATCTGAGTCATCTAAAAAGTTGCCTATTGAGCGCCATCAACGCCAGCTAGCTATCTAGCTAATGATGAATGCATACACTGCTGCTAACATTGGCACGATCAGTCTCACCCTCAGATGTGAGGATACAGGCCAGCACTGCTGGCAGAAGAGTTGAGGTGATTATATTAATGTTATTGTACTCCTGTTTTTTTGGCTTTGGGTTCCCAGAAGTAAAACTATTTGGACCCCTAAAAGATCTTCAAATAGTAGAGGTGCCACAAGCCACAATATCGTAAAAAGGCAGGAAATTACATGTAGTGAGCATTTATTTTTCTGCTGGAAGACCTCCAGACCTCCCACCTGAAATGTCCCTGTCACTTCTGAAATTTAAACTATGCCCTTGGGTCCAATGTATCCCAACAATGTCACAGTCTGTGCTCCTGTACCCCTGATGATGATGGTCAGAGTGACTCCACTAGTATAACTAGTGTGAACTTGAAAGCAGTGCAGAATACCAAATTATAGCCAACCAGTTTGTGTACCTATTTTGCAAGGTAGTGGTTTGAATCTTTGTCCTGGTCCTCTCTATATGGAGTTTGCATGTTCTCCCTGTGTTTGCGTGGGTTTCCTCCCACAGTCCAAAGACATGCAAGTCAGGTGGAAGACTTTAAATTGCCCATATGTGTGAATGTGAGTATGTTTGTATGTCTGTCTATGTGCTCACCGTGTGATGCACTGGCGACTTGTCCAGGGTGTTTCCCTGCTTCCTGCTCAATGCATGCTAGGATAGGCTCCAGTCCCCCTGTGACCCTGAATAGGATTAAAAGGGTATGCAAGATGGATGGATAATGCTAAGCAAGATTTAATCAAAGTTCCCACATTGAATGAGATGTGCACAATTGCTTTGAAAATGTGCACCACATCAAATTATATGCTGCAGATGGAACGTACATACCTATCCTGCTGCCTCTGGTGGCCATAGGGATTTTGTTAACGCAAAGGGATGGCCCTCATACATCCTAGAAGCAGCTGTGGATGACAGAAATTGGTAGGAAATGTGACTAAGGATTGATTAAAATCAGACTACTCCATGTATGTTGCTGCAATTCTTACTTAAATTGAGAACATAATCTCATAAGAACATGCGCCTTATCAGCTTTCTGAGTGTCCTGAATCCAGGTCTGAGAAGGTAGACTGAGAGATGGCCAGCCCTCCTATAGCCTCCCCAAGTCAGCTGGCTCTTCTGATATTAAAGTGAATATGTCGAATTGGAACTGAATTGCAATTTTGTATTGGTCAGTGTCTTTAGTTTGACTGCACTCAGTCAAAACTAAAAACAGTTCTTAGTATAGTAAGCCGACATTTTTGCAAACACAAAACGAGCATTCGGGACAGGGACAATTATTTTCTGCCCACCTTGGCAATGACTTCAATGCTGGCTGGCTGCTCTCCATAAACATGATCTTAATCAACCACAGCCCAAAGTGCTGTTGGCTACAGTCATTTTTACAAAGGTGAATCAAATGAACCAGTCCTGAAACAATTTACTACTGTTGGAGAGTCCGAAAGAATCAAGCCACTTGAAAGTAATTGGTCTTCCCACCACTACCTAGTGGGGAAGTCCAACTCGTAAGGACAAAACACATATATTTGTTCAGTTTCTTCTCTATATTCCATTAAAAAAGGATATCTGTGCTATATTGGCTGTGTCAGCTTGCTTTAAAGATGCATGGCATGACTAAAACCCTTGCCTCAACACATCATCTCTTAATTATATTGTCCACTGTCCAGTATTTACTATATCATTTAGAATATTATTTTGGTTCAAAGCCTGTTTGGCATTCCTGACCTAAAAGTCTAACTCAACCTTCACTTCACTTCAACGCATCCTCATTTTCTCAACACTATTAATCTACACTAATTTTCCTCACTTCCATTCTTTCCTGTTGTGCCAAACCTTGAGTCCCCTGAAGTCAGAAGTGCCTAAAGTGTCATTGTCCATTCTAGTTGCCAACATCTAATGATGGTAGTTTCTGTTCCCCACTGCATCAGTTATCTCCTCAATATGGTGCCGCAGAGGCGACAGGGCAATTAAACAGTATCCCAGCTTATTAATGTACACATCTGTTGGTGTGCCACATTCTGCCGGTTTACCAACATGGACTATGGCCTTCCTTCTCTCTCTCTACTTCACTGAGTTTCCTGAGGCATGGACCTCACCGCAACACAGACTAGGCTCCTCACAGCTTGTCCCTTCTTGTTTGGATACTAACAGGAGTGCATGATGCTGATTTTTATTGACCCTTAATAAAGACAATAGGATGGAGGATATTCCATCTCGATTAAGTGTCTGCATTATTTATTTATTGTCAATCAAGGATTTATGTTTGATAAAATGAATATGGATATGGACAATTACTATTCCTCTAATGTTCTAACAATTATTACATTGTACGTCCTTAAGCAAATACTTCACTGTATAACTTTACTGGATGTGAGTTCAAGTAAGTTCAATAATTTAATATTTTTCCCAAAAGGGAAATGGGTGCAGCAAGGTTTGGAACACAATTCATACTCACAAAGGGGAAAAAAAAAAACAGTAAACAGACGCATTAAAGAAACACATGAAGACAAAGGAACAATAGTGCTGTGTATTAGCATTATATATACAATATACTGAAATACTTTATTGAACATACTCTTTTACATTGTGTGTAATGCTGTAAAAGTGTCAAATATAATTTAGGCAGACAATTTGCTGTCACAATTAATTGCAACTTGCACAGGGATTGTTGCTTTGTCCTTTCTTGTTAATAGTGACAGCTTATTTCAATTCATATGAATACTTGTATATTTTTATGTATAACAACCCTGCATCAACAATAAATGGAAAACAGGCTGCAGTTGAGAAACAGCAGGTGATTAAACAGTAGTTTAGAGTACAAAGGCATTTCCTCTTTGAATGGCCATGGCTACATTTGTAACCGAAAACCACAGCTTGCCATCACCTACAGCAATGCAGCAAGGGGGCAGTACCTAGGGCACTGGACTTCCTGAATGGTCACTCAGCTGATCGGGGAGGGACGAGAAAGCAAAGGAGACCGGGCTGTGCTATAGCTGGACCTCATTCTCAAGGAACATGTACCATTTTCAAAGATCCTCCTTGCACCAAGGAACTCTGATCAAGGTGGCCATCCAGCAGCTCACAATTAGTCTTCGTAGATGACCTGACAGTGACTACTACATATATGCCGGGTTGCACATGGATCCTCCAGGGCCTTGGGAATCTCAAGTGACCAGCCTGTAACTCTAACTCCTGACCAGACCATCTATCCAGATGACTAGTCAGAAGTTAGAGTTGTGGCTATTGGCAGTGGTTGAATCAGGACGACAAGGGAAATTCAAAGCTTTACAGTAATTTACCTGCATGGTATCCTCCTATGGACCCTCTGGCTACTACTAGTCTATGAAATCCTGCTGTTTCCTATCAAAGTCTTAAAGAGAAAGACCAACCACTACTTCTGCTGGACCTAAGTGGCTGGACCTACCATGAAGCCAAAGCTGTATTGTTTTGTACAAACAGAAGAAGAAGCTCCCTGTCAGCAGCTGGAATGTTCTTGGTCACCTGTGCAATAGAAGTGCTATACTACAGGGATCATCATGACCCCTAGGCCTTTGGAGAGGATTGATGAAGCACATACTTTGCTGTTGTTCAAAGGCCATGGGAGAAGGATGGTCAGTGGCACCACAACCAGATACTGAAGGCTGTAGCAGACACCATCTGCAGAGGTGTCATCCAAACTAAGCTTCCAGTAAGGCAGGCCAATGCTTTTGTCAAATGGTGGGATACACCCCAGCCCCAGGTACACTTTTTATAACAGCACAAGACCAGCAGCTGAAGGTTGACCTAAGCAGCTCAAATTGCATTTGCAGTGACTACACTTAGGCAAAACATTACGCTGCTGTCTGAAACATCAAGTCAGGTTTCATGGGAGGACTGGGTGGAGGAGGTCAGTGAGAGGAAGAGGGCCAGGTAAGTGCTGCAGGCTAGGGTGTGTGCCCATCTTGGCCAAACCAAAGATCAAAATTGGTTTGGCCAAGTGTGTCTGATTAAAAATCCTGAAACAGTACAGAAAAACAGCATAGCCCCGTAAAATGCACAACAGGGTCAAAAATGACCCCCAACCACATAAATGGGATTCTTATGAATAAAGGCATATTATGCTATACATTTAACTCCATTTTGTGTTAATAGAAACCCTGTGACCTAATCTATACTGTATGTATTTTTTTTAATTTTTAGGAAACTTATATGAACAATTTAGTTTTCTTGGACAGAGACAACAATTATTTGCCTCCATGCTACAGCCATAATTCCTTCATACTCCATCTCAGTAACTGCATAATAATAGTACAGAAGGCATGATGCTGGTGTTTTCAAAAAAGCAGTCAGCATGCACCAACCTGTCCGTTTTTTCCTCTTCGGAAAAAGATTCTTGGTGGCGTTTCGAATAATCTACCACAGTCAGGTCACTTGACAGAAAGTGACAATTTCTTCTGATCTAATGATCTTATTTCATTAGATCGATCGGTAAAATTGAGGACACATACTGAGAATGTTTTTTTCGTCTTTTTTTTCTTGGATGGTTGTTACTTTTTCAAAGGCTTTGTTTAAACTATCATCATTGTAGCATCTTTGGTTGAAGTGTGATTTCATTATCTTCACTTGATTGTCAAAGGTTTCTTTTTTTGCTACAGATTCACTTTAGTATATGGATCTGGTTCATAGGGATAGCATCTTTCATATTTTGAGGATAACTTACGTAATAAATTGTTTCTGTCTGTAGGTTTTCTGTAGAGGTCTGTAACCAGTTTGTTGTTCTCTTTTGTAATACACAAGTCTAAAAACCTGATCGTGTAATGGTAATACTCAAGTTTGAATGCCGATGATTCGCTTTTATGAATTAACCAATTATTACATTTATTATCATCTAATGATCTATCATCTAATTAATTTATTTATTAAAGTTATTCGATAAACCCAGTCCATGAATATAGAATCAGTATAACATTTAAAATATTTGATATATGGTAGATAAAGGTTCTGAGTATTGTCCAAAAAATAATTGATTTCAAATAATTCAACATACAAATCTGCATAACTTGGTGCCATGAAGAAATAATAAATAATAAAATAATTATTAGTCAGTACAAGTTCAGCGGTATCCAAAAGAAAAGAGTTAAATTGTGAATTTATGTCCGCTTCCCCATTGCCACATATAACAAATGTCGCGTTGTATAAACACAGCTAATTACCTGGCCAAGCACTGTGTATAATCCAACCTGCTATTATGACATGTTATCTGTGTCCTGAAAAATGTCTCACCTTATGAACCAGCTGTTCAAGGCTCATCCGTTGCTCAAAGCAGAAACCAAGCCCAGCTGATGTGAAATGGACTTGAGCCTGTAATAGTGAGCCATGTTCCAGCTGGCATCCTGTCCCCGCACAAGAAGCATCCCCCTCCCTTGTCTGGGTCCTTACCAGATCTGCCTGTTTCCCCTCTGCACGTAGCTAAACGTTGATCCTCTTCAATGACTTTTCTGTTAGGGAAATTCTGGGCATGGCTCGCACTGCAGTGGCGCCACTCCAGGAAGGATCAGTGGCTGTCGCTCACGCTCACAGATCGGTGAGAACTAAGGCCTGTCACTTTGCCATGGCACAGGAGCTCTAGGGGAGGGAATGCACATTGACAAGGGGGCAGGTTTTCAATTCTGCTGTACCATACCCCCAATAAAAATCTAATCAGGGCTTTTTTGCTCTCTGCATGAGTTCTTGTGAAAAGCACAAATTAAGCAATTTGCCCCAATATGATCATCTGGACTCTGAGAGAACATTCTCCGAATGGATTTTCAGCCAAGAATAGGAACTAAAGCCTCTTGGTACTAATATCATTTGAGTGTGGACTCAATATTCAACAGTCTACTGAAAGTGAGGTAATTTTCATCATTATTTAGATACATTTCTAATATATAGTAATAGTCATCAGTAGCTTAAGCATAATTGAAAACAAACATGTCAACATGATGTAAATTATAGAATGTGATTTACACAATGTCAATGTGTAATGTACTATATAGATATGGCAATGTGAAACAATACATTTGTGTGATTTAGGTTTGCACATTGAATGGATGTTGGTCTATCGATAGTGATAAATGTCTTTACCAGCTTGTCATGCAAATTGCTTTTGGTTATTCTTGTCATGTGAATGGTTCTTCTTTGAGGATGCTACTGTGTCTTTTCTTTTTCATTATTTTCTGTGGTCTTATGCATCTGTTACCTTACCTGCTATATGAATGCATTGAAACTTATCCATATTCTTGATAATCACCCTTTGCAGTTATTCAGTTACATCTGTAGTTTGGTGGTTTTATGCATGTTTGTCTGTGTTTCAGCTCTGTGGTTGAAACAAAAAATGGGGTCATTACATTATATTAGATTACAGTCATTTAGCAGACGCTTTTATCCAAAGCGACTTACAATAAGTGCATTCAACTTAGGTAGACACGAGAACTACTAGACACCAAAAAGTGCATTTCCTTCCTAAACAAGCATCTAAGAGCATAACCAGTGCTAAGGTAAAAGTGCAATAAGTTAGCTACCTACTTTTTATTTAAACAAATGAGACAAATAAGTGAAGTAAATAAACGAGAGCTAAGACAAATAAGTGAAGCATATAAGCAAATGCTAAGACAAGTAAGTGAAACAAATAAGCAAGTGCTACGAGGAAGGGTCAGGGTAGTTTTTCTTGAAGAGGTGGGTTTTCAGCCTGC
>OOFE01041656.1:28801-43986 GCA_900323365.1 Monocentris japonica | reverse complement strand
CACACACACACACACACACACACATACACACACACACACACACAGGCAGAGCATTATCAGGCTAGTTACAAAGAGGTTTCCATATCCTCCATTCAGGGGCTGTTTACCTCCCTGCAGGTTGTTGGTTTACAGCCAAGCAAGAGAGAAACAGCTACCTGCTGCCTCCACCCTGTACACACTGTTTGCATGCATGTGTATGTATTTCTACAGTATACTTGTGAGGATCACACACACACACACATACATTTTCCATTTGTTTCCTCCCTGTAGCCCACGGCTAGCATATAGTGTGGCAGAAGAATAGGATATGTTACTAAACAAATCGAGAATAGTGTGTGTGGCCATGACTGGATTTGTTTTCATGCTTATTTCAGCGATAGTAATTGGCTTGTGTGCGTGCATGTGCATGTGTCTGTGATTATGCCATCTGGTGATGACCCTGTGCTGCTTTTGCCAGCACACACGTACACACACACACACACACACTTGCACACACACTCACACACATGCTCACATGCTTGTGTACAGCCATACCACACCAGCTGTTTCAGACAAAGTCATTCAATGGTCATTTGTTCTTGGACAGCATTAGAGAGCCATCTGTCCTAGATTCACTCATGTCCACGTCTTTCCTGTGAATGTTGCATGGCTCTTTAAACAACTAAAACTGTAGAAACCTGCTAGCACATGATGCGCTCAGTGGCTCTCAGCTAGTTTACAGATGTACACTGTTGCACACTTAAATTTCCAAGTCTGTAATTTCGTAATAACTTCCTAGAAAGGAGTTGATATGTTACTGTTCATTTCATATGTGCTAATTGTCGGGAAAGGGGAGGAAGAGTTCAATTGGTGGACTTGATAAGTGCCTGGCATTTTTTTCGCCGTTTCCAAGAAAGAACCATTAAAAATTCTGTAGTAGTTGGAAGAGGTAAGTTGATAAGAAACTGTTCATTTCTAAATGAGTTTCTTGGCAAGAACCGCAAAAGTAATTTTTCGAAAAATAGTGGCAGAAGTCAATTTGGTAAATTATTCACTTGGAAACTCTGAAAGAAGCACCGAAGCGCCAGGTAATTATCCACTCCACCAATTGAACCTCCATTTGCTCTATAATTAGCACATAACGTCATGGTTCTGTCCTGGAAATTTCCAAAGAAATTAACAGTTACATGTCAACTCCTTTCTTGGAAATTATAAGAAAATTACTGATCTGGAAAAGAAATTGTCACCATGAAAATCAATGTCAAATGACAATATTTTACAACGCGTAGTATCTGCCAAGCAATCTGCTTGGTCAAAAACACATTCCAAGGATCTAGTTAGTGATCTTTCTTGTTTTCTCCTGTCTTTCAATCTTATACTTTTCAGTACACAGTACACATGCATTGGTACCCATTGTATAAGAGTCATGAGGTTTCTTTACCGTGAACTTCAGTACTGCTCCTCATACGTTTTGCATCATCGTCGCATCGAGAATCACAGTAAACAATTCCCTTTTGGGTATTATTGCTATATTGCAATAGCTTTATGGCAATTGAATGGAATTTCTGATTTAATGGAAATCAAATGAAAAACACATTTGTCATCTTTGCTGTGAATGCTAGGCCTATACAAACCAGTGCAAATTAGAAGATTGGTAGATTTACATTGACTTATTGTTTTTGGTGTAATGGGCTGGATAAAGTCTTTGAGGAGCAAACTTGTGACCAGCAGGTTGCTGGATTGGATGCTAACTGGGAAAATGTAAATTCTTCCCCTGGGCTATTGCCTTAAATAAATATGAGTCCTTTGTAAACTTTCCTGGTTAAAAAGGATTTCAAAACTTATATAAATTCATTTTCACCGAGGTTATAAATATGATATACAGTTGCCAGGATCTTATGCACCTTAACAAAGGCTGGCTGCCTGGGATCTGAAAAGTGTGAGTTGACACGCTGTTTTATTTTTGCCACAGCCATGAAATACTGCTTCTTACCATGAAATACTAGCTTCTTTTACTTTCTTCACCTCAGATGTTCCTTGTGTTTGTTCCTTGTTTTCAAATTCCCTTGACAACAAGCTGCATGAGTGATGTTTATTGCACTTCAGGATGGAAGAAATGACAGAATTTTATCATGTTTAAGACTTATAGTACGTTACAGCATGAGCTATTCTAATAGCAATGTTTTTGTCAAAACTTTCTCGAGTGAAGTTTGGAAATGGTTCAGCCTGAAGAACCTGCACCAATAGGAATAGTTTGGTATTATGTAACTGCAGCTAAAATAACAACGTTGAAATTGTGAATAGTCTTTGGTACACAATAGGTAATTATTTAACGAAGTAGGCTAATGAATAAGGCTAAATTAATGGAGAGTGAAAGCAGATAGGAAGAAGTGTTAGCCTGTAATTGACTCATTAAATGGTAGAGATTCCCTGTTAGATTTAAGCACACGTGCACAGATGTCCTCATGCATGCACACACACACACACACACACATAGGCATGCACACACATGCACATTGACACACAAAGTACACACACAAGCAATTGAAAACCAGCACACGTACACTCTTGAAAATCTTTGGCATTAGAGCCTTTGTGTCAACCCTCTGTACTCATCCTCCGCCTTCTGCTATGAAGTGTGTCATCTGACCTCAGCCTGCTGTTCTGTCACGTTGAGGAAAGACCTCTCTCTTTTGCTTTCTTTCTATCTGCATCTCTCTCTCTCTCTCTCTCTCTCTCTCTCTCTCAACCTGGCACCCGAGTGGTTATGGCACAGTCTTTATTCGTTTATTCAGAGTCGTGGACCTTGTGTCAGAATGAGGGAGCTGACTCAGTGGAAAGGAGCCAACACTAGCTAAGTACTGTGATGCAACGCAGCGAGATGTGAGGTTGCTTCAGGATACAATTCACAACCCCAAAAGATGAGCAGGCTTTATTTTGTATATGTGAAAGCCTGGCTTCCCTAGGTTGGTCAATAACTAGCCCAGACGGAGAGGCGTGGTGCAGAAAGAGACAATGTTTCATGCTTCATTACAACACCACTGGAGGAATAAGCACACATGCACATAGACACACACACACATGCACACACACTCACGCTGTCCTTCTGCCTCTCACATTCGCACAAGCATACACACACACACACACAGCAACATAATTCTTTGTGTAGTCCATGGGGCAGCTGTGTATAGGCATTTCCAGAGCAATTTGTCCAGATGGACACAATCTGTAAAACAGTACATGACAGGCAGCCAATTCAGTTTGGGCTATAATACACCACTAACATCAGAATCCAAATCATTTTAATCATTTGAATTCTAATTGGAATTTGGCATGGTGACATTTGTGCAGACACAATAACATATAGTTAAATATATAGGCTGACACATAGGGTACGAGGATAATGGTGCCTGAAAGGACATATGGACTGCACACTATGCATCTCACTGCTCATACAGTCAACCAACATTTTTGAGGGAATGCATGTGACAGCATTGTCTTCTGCAAGGATGGGTATCATCAACCTGGACAAAAATCATGGAATGATAGAGTATAGTCAACTTACTGTGTAGCCTTACTGTGTCCTTATCCTAAAGCAACAAGACATAGTGTTGTTGTTATGTCTGGCTAAAGTGTGAGGTTTTAAGAGACAGAAGTATAATTGTGATGGATTAGATTGACCACATTGTAACCAAATGGCCACAGGGTGGTTCCCTGTGACTGCCAATTTGTGTCCATCAACAGCCAAGTGGCCTGGTGAAGTGTCCTAAAGCAAGGCACTGAACCTCCTACCTGCTCACTCAAACTCGCTCTGGATAAGACTGTCAGGTAAATGCCTAAAATGTGAAAAGAAAATCTTTGATTGATCTACTTCTATTGAACATAATTAGCTTAGCCAGCCCCAGCTTGTTTCCCACGTTTAGCTGTGGATTACAAATTCTTGTTCGATCTATACCACAGAGGGAGTGAGGGCATTGTCAGGCATCCACCCAGGCAAACTGTTTGATTATAGAAAGTTTTCGCTTGTTTTAACATGCATATGGAGTGCCTCCTCCACCCATGTTAAGGCATCCGCAAAAAGACTTGATTGAAATCTCAGCAAAAGTCAGCATATTCAAGGCTGAGCATAAAAGCAGTAAAGAACACCCCCTCTTTCTCATCCACCTCCAGTCTTGGTGCTTAAAACATCCGTCAAGGTGTTTTCAGTATTCAGTTGTTTTGTATCAACTCAGGGAATGGTATCTCTGCTAAGTGTGTGTGCCATCGGTGCACTTGTATGCTCATTAGCATTCAGAGCGGGTAAAAATGACTTGACCTTCTCTTAGAAACGAGGAGCCGTGAGCATGAAGTTTTAATTGAGTTCTGGCGTCTTTCTCTCTCTCTCTCTCTTTTCTCTATTCCTCATCAGTACAATGAATGATTGACCTCGACTTATAGACTGCTGAAACAGCCGTGATCTCTTTATAATGCTGGCGTGATGGATGAACTAATTCATTCGCACCATCGGGTTCTCGTCTCATTCGCTGTTGTCTTTCTCATCTATTTTGGATGTCTGACCTGTAACGAAAGATGTTAAAAGCATGCATGTCTCCAACCTAAGTAATTGGCATAGTAATTCCTTTCTTTCTTGCCTCTCCATGTGTAACTACACCCACCTCCCCTCACCGCTACACCCACCTCCTCTCACCGCTACACCCACCTCCCCTCACCGCTACACCCACCTCCTCTCACCGCTACACCCACCTCCTCTCACCGCTACACCCACCTCCTCTCACCGCTACACCCACCTCCTCTCACCGCTACACCCACCTCCCCTCACCGCTACACCCACCTCCTCTCACCACTACACCCACCTCCTCTCACCACTACACCCACCTCCCCTCACTGCTACACCAGTGTTGAGACTGTTCTGCCTGTGAGGACTTAGTCTTAAAATTCATTCAATTTAACTAATTCAATTTTCATTGGCTTCATCAATTTTTATTGGCTGAACATCATGACAGGCACTATTCTGAGCCATAGTATATTCATAATCATGAAAATGGGACCTTTAATGTCTGTACAGTAACTGTTGGCCACATAAAGCTGTTGTGCAACAAGAAGACAGCAATGTTAGCTGACCAGATATTATAGCTAGCTAGCTAACAAGCTGACATCTAAAGACAAAATCAATCAGTGGTGAAATGATCAGTTCTCATTCAAAAACAGCACAGAAATCTATTCAATTCTGTTGAGACGGTCAAGTCCTTAGTTTAAAAATGCAGCTGTTTTCAGCCGTTGTAACCCAAGAGTGTGGACCTCCAATATGGCCACCAGAAGGTTATATACCCACCTCCCCTCAGTACTGTGGTATGCATCAGTGATTATGAAAATATTCAGTAATATGACCATATTGCAGTATCTTCAGTCCCTCCTGTCGTCACCAGACAATTCAATCGGGTGGAATTGATTTTGCAGGTTGTAAATATGCTGGAAACAAATTAAAGTCAGTAGTAATAGAGAATGGTGACACCGTGGGGTTTTGTTGAGATTTTTATGGTGTGCATGTCAAATACATTTGTCTCCTGGGTATACACACACACACACACACACACACATACACATACATACACAGCATAGACACATTTTTTACTCTCTTTGAGTCCTATTGTTATCTTTCAGTGCATGCTACTTTTGGGCAGCAGGCAGACTGCAAAGTATGTAGCTGTATTTTGAAGCCAAACTAAGAAAATACCTAACCAAGAAATGTGTTGTGTGCCTGTGTTTTGTATACAAACATATTGTTATTTTCTGTTCAAAGCACAGTGGAAATACAAGGTGTATCCATCCAAACGATCCCCTGTCCTATTTTCTTCCACACAGATTTGGTGGTGACAACAACATCCCAGCCAAATCTGTGATGTATGTAAGAAATCAGCAAGTTCTCAAATTCTTTTGTGATATTTTGAAAAGCCAAAACTTATTTCTGTCATGATTCACAATCATCATTGACACCATGACCATATGTATGGTGAATTATAAGGGCACTCATAATGCCTTAGGACCTGTCTGACAAGAGTTATAATGTATTCTACCTGTATTTCACTGTGAATCAGGTCTCATAGTAACTGCTCATAGTATATTAAAATGTCATATGCAGCATTGAAATGTATAATAATGCATTTTAAATAAACCATAAGTCACTATTGTATGTTTAATGTGTCAAGCCTTCTAATGCATCTAATGCAACTCTGACAGATAACTCATCATAAGCATTTGTTTTAAACATTCATACACATTCACTTGTACTTTATTACATAAGTAATTATGTTATAACAAATTATAATTAAGACATTTATTTTTTCTATTTTTTGTGTCGATACGATGCATCAGTAAGAGTCGTGTGTTCTGATAGACATGACCATAAGGCATTATGAGTGCATTATTATTTCTTAAAGGTGTCCTCCTCATAATGCTCTATAGACATAGCCGTCGGAAGTGTTGACTCATTCTTTTATAAATGCTACAGACATAATTTTCCCCCGCACGCACACACACACACACACACACACACACACCTCAATGCCACCCACCTCTACCTCCAGTTCAATTAAAATTCCATCCAAGCCATTTCAATGTATCTTATTGGCAAGATTGCTAATAATAAACTGAACATTATTGTCAGCTAATATTGTCATTATTGTCAGTAAGCAGTGTGAGTGTGAATGTTGGCTGTGAAGTTCAAACTTCAACTCCGACTTTTTTCTGGAGTCAACTCAAGTGCTTTAAATTGAAGTGGGCCTTCGGGGCATAGATTGAGATGTTTCCAGAATTGTAATGCTCCCTTTTCAATTGTTGCATTTCAGGAGATCTGCCAGGTTCCCTTGTATCTGTGTCACTGTCACTCTCTACCTCTCTACCTCTCTCTCTCTCTCTCTCTCTCTCTCTCTCTCTCTCTTTCTCATACACACACTCAGACACACACACTGACCATTCTCCTGTGTGTGTGTGTGTGTGTGTGTTGCAGGAATGTGAGTTCAGCTGGCGAGGAAGCAAGGCGGAGGATGAGGGAGTGTGACGGTCTGACAGACGCTCTGCTGTACGTCATCCAGACCTCTCTGGGCAGCAGCGAGATCGACAGCAAGGTGTGTGTGTGTGTGTGTACACCTTAGTTTGTGTTTATGGAGTGTGCATGACGGTGTGTGTGTGTGCACTTTGCCTGTCTTTATCTACTGTGTATATCAAGGCTGCAATAGAAAAGATTTTTTATATAATAATGCACCAATATTATCAGCCTAAATGTGCACAGTTCACACGTGTTTATTTACTGTATGTTGTATTAGTGTTTTTCCTTGTAAGTGTATTCATGTGTATCTGGGCGTGTGCGTCTCAGCGTGCACATGTGAGTGCGTGTGTGTGTGTTTTTGGGCCAGTCAATACTACATAAACAGTGTCGTGGATGGCTGCCTTCTCAAGGTCTCCCTGTCTCCCAGCAACTCTAAATGGCCATCCTTAATCACTGTTTAACCGCTCGCGCCTCTCCACCGCCTGACTGCAGTCACCGGAGGGGCACGGCTGTCGTCACAGTAACAAAGATTGATTGGCGGCCAATGGTCACCTTTGCATTAGCGACGTGCTTCAGCCGTGTGCTTTTGCTCGCCACCGTCATTCTGATTTCTGTCTACCTGATTGTTTTTCCCTCTTCTCTTCTCTGTTACTTTTTATATCTGTCTTTCTGACTTGGCTGTCTTATTGTATCTTTCTCTGTCTGTCTTTCTGTGTCTCTCTCCTTCTCTACTTTGACTCAGACTCTCTCCTCCTGCCATTTTCACACTAATCTGGTCTGATAGTTACACCCCCCTGTTGGTGGGCAGATATCAAAGGATCAAAAAGCAATATGAGATGATAGCTAAACTTCACCAATTAAGAAATCTACATTTGCGACCATGGTCATCTCTCTCTTAAAGCAAAAAAGCAGCCATTTGACATTACTAAGAGCCACAGAGTTGATTCAGTAACGTTGAGTCATTGACTGTCAACTAGTTAATGTACCTACATCTTGGTAAAAATCAGCCTGGTTGTTGTCAGTAGAGCAACAAAAATTGCTCTCTCCTTCACTCTCAATGGAGCAGCTTCAGAATTAGTGTTTTGATCATGGAGACAGCGCTCTTCTCCCTGCCTTTCACAAATCGAGACAGAACTGCACAAGATCACAGGAATATTTACAACATTTTATATGATAATTATGTTTTACAGTGGATTGTCCCGTTAATCATAATCTACAGACCTCTGCTATTACACTACAAGTACATGTACAGATGTGAGGGAGTATTGAGGGAGAGCTGAATGAGTTTAACAGTATGTAATGGCATATATGGTGCAAGGACTAAATCCCTCACTCTGAGAGACAGAGAGACACACAGGCTAGGAGTGGAGAGTTCATGGTCCCGCAGGCCGCTCTATTTGTAAAACCAACGACATAAAACTGCTGCCATTGGACTTAATTGGCCGCAGCTGAACCAGCGCACTAGCTTTATTTTCTCCTGCATCCAGCCCACGCCTCAACCACTCACTTCCCCCAGTCTGCCACAGTGTACATTCACTATGATGCTGATTTTTATACATTATATAATGTTGATATTTTATGGACTGTAGGGAGAATTGTAAGAATTGTAGTGTGCAAAGGCGGAAGCAACACAAGATCGCACAGACAAACCTTTATAACAATTAGCATTTAAGTAAGGCTAGGGGCTTGAATTGATTTGTTTTGTAGATTCATATACTGCTTGGAAAGAGGAATATCTGTGTTTCCGTTGGAATCACTAGCAATGCTAGCAAGCCGATTCTTGATTTCCTGAAATAAGACCTTTCTCAGCCCATTATAACTCAAAACAATGGTCTGCAGTTTTGGAGTCAGCAGTGTTTCAAAAGCAAACTGAAATAACACAGCAAGGCAAGTATAGCCGGATGGCCGGTGTGTTGAGAGTCCATAACATAATGCAGTGAGTGGTAATGAAGTGGCAGCAGGATGAAGTAGTGAGTTTGGATACGTGAAGACCTGCATCTGAGTCCCCATGTTAGCGAGCATTCACCCCGCTGAAGTGTCCTTGAGCAAGTTCCGTCTGACCTCTGACCTTCCTGTGAAGGAGGGGGTGTTACCACATTATTATTATTAATCCATAAGAGTCCTCACACTCTGACCTACAACAACATGATGCCAAGTAAATGTGAAATAACAGATTGAAATAGAAAATGTCATGGTAAATTGTAAATAAGATTTACCCTCTCCTACATCATTCTATTATAGCATGTGAACAGGATTTCAGACATGACTGCGGCTCGTTCAAGTGAGACATTGTTTTGTTTGTTGCCTCTCTTGAGGCTGTTCAATTACAGTCCTTAGTTGTTTTTGTGTAAACCACCGGTCAGACAGAGAGAAGATTGATGATTTGTCTTTGTTAATTTCCACTCTGTTGACTCGATGACACCCCTTTCTGAGTGCTACTAAACACACAAACACACACGCACAGACACATATCGAGTCAAAGTACACACACATACACACATACCTAAGCACAGACAATGTATACTGTAAGAACTCTCTTTCTCTCTTTTTCTGGCACACACACACACACACACACACGTTTTCTTGGCTGGCGTGTGCGCCTCCAGACTCGGTGTTAAATGGGGTGTGATGCAGTGTATTGGGCTCTGTCATTTTTCCTCATTTACCTGAGTTTCCTCTAATCTAATTTCAAAGTCAGAGCTAACAAAATACAGGATCTTATTAAATACGAGATTATCTCTCTTTCTCCTCTTCTCCCTCATCCCTCTCTCCTTCCCTCTCTCTCCATGTCTCTCACTCTCTCTTTCTGTCTCGCTCGTGGGTGGGGGAGGACGGCTGATAATGTAAAAATGTGAGTGGGTGGTTTTTATTAGGATGCATTGACTTGAAGTTCACTCCAAGTCAACTTTCTCTGTCCTCTCTCTTCTCCCTTCTCCTTCCCACCCTCTCTCCCTTCTTCTTCCTAACGCTTTCTCTCCAGACCATAGAGAACTGTGTGTGCATCCTGAGGAACCTGTCGTACCGTCTGGCTGCCGAGACATCCCACGGCCAGCAGGGGGGGTCGGAGGAGCTGGACGGCCTGCTTTGTGATGCCAACGGCCGCGACGGAGAGAGCTCCGGCTGCTGGGGCAAGAAGAAGAAGAAAAAGAAGGGTGCCGACCAGGTGAGGAAGGAGATGACTGGAGGAAATGGGAGAGAGAGGAGACAGAGGAGATTGAGATGGATGAAAGGATGGATGAAAGGATGGATGCATGGATGGATGGATGGATGGTGTCAGTTTTTTGTTCTGTAGTTGACAGGTGAAATTGTCTCCCACATGTAGAAAATGTTTAATGACAGACGACATAGACAAAGCATTGATAGTACAAATGAAAATGAAAATGAAAAACACATAAATAATGTTTCTGCAAGACATCGACGACCGATTTAGGTTTACTTTGAAACAAAAAATATGTTTCAGCTCTATGTGACCCTATATGTTATATTTTCCATGATTTCCAACGAACTCTAATTGGTTAAAAATCTATACATATTCTTATTTTATTTTATTTTTATTCTTAAATCTAGCTGCAACACACACATGTACCCAAAGTTGTTGAACACAAAACTGAAGGAAGAATCCACGCTTACATAAACTAGTATAAATGGGGGCCAAAGCCATGAGAAGAAGACGGAGCTACACAATATTTACAACGGTCATGGTACTGACATGAGAACAGCCTAAATAAGATTCAAAGAATCCATACTTACTTGGCTTGGTACCATTTACATCACATGCACATGCACGTACACAAAAACAATAGTCGTCATGAAAAGCAGGAGCACAATGTTTTTCTCTGGGATGACACAGCATTGTCTTTGACGGGGACTCTGAGGGGTAAATGTGTAGTAAATAATGGAGAGGATCACAGAGTAGTCTGCAAGATGAGTTAAAAAGCACCAGCTTGTTTTATAATGTATTGACTGGGAGATTGAGACTCATGAGCCACTTTCTTGCTGTTTTTATAACTCTTTTTACAGTTGAAACCCTTTTAGTTGAAAGCCGTGTGCTTTTTTGTATGTGTTCGTTGGGATCTAGTACACAGTGTTGAGAGACGGATACAGGCAGGCAGAGATGGACACACGCAGACAGAAGACAAAACAGACCAAGACAGAGGTGGTGATACAGGTATAAAGTAATAACAATAATATTTATTGATCGAGACTCAAAGCCTGTAGTCATATTTCAGAAAAGCTGCATCCATCCATCCTAAGTCATTTGATCTAGTCGTGAGTCTAAAAAGCTGCCAATAGGTGAACACAAGTCAACTTGATTTGAGAATTTTCTTGATTTTCTTGATACCAGTGGGATGTTCTGCATTATTCTGCCTTGTTTCAAGACACTGACACTTTCTTCTGACAGTTTAGAAAAATCCGTATTAGTGACAAGTGGAATCATCCCACCCCAATGGCAGTATTTTTGAGTTGTTAGAAGAAAAATAAAATGTGACCGGCAAAATATGAGCCTAAATGACTTGTTAAGATGAATATTGTTGTATTGAAGCAATTGAATACAGTATAAAGTAAAGTATTTTTATATCCACAATCTTTAGAGAATGCTAAATACACAAACTAATGTTATGCATTCATATGCCTCGTCTGTCTAGAGGGAATACTCGAGGTGCCGAGGTGTTAGTCTTGTTATCGTACAGTTATAGTTACCTGTTATAGTACTTCTACACACCTACAAACCATGAGAGACCTTGTATGATCAAAGAATGCTGGTGTCTATGTATAGCACATTAACACACACACACACACACACATACACACCACAACTCATCTCTCAGGAAACATCACAAGCCTAGTTTCTGTGAGAAAAAGGGAAGCAACAATAGAGCAAGAGCGAGAAGGTCAAGAGAGAGGAAAAGGAGAGCAAGAGTGAGAAGGGATACAAACAGATGAAGGAGAGAGAGAGAGAGAGAGAGGAGGGGGAAAGGAGGGTGACAGAGACAGAAAGAGGGCGATAGAGCAAGAGAGAGGAAAAGAGAACAAAGGAAATGGAGAAAGCAGAAGAAGAGAGAGATAGATAGATGTGGCCTAGCCGAAAGATGTGTGGGCAAGTCACTCAACAAAGAGGTTCACACATCAAGGGACTCCATTGTAGGGGGAGGAGGAGGAGGGTGAAGGTAAAGAGGAAGAGAGGAAGGGAGTTGTGGAACCTTGGTTTTATGGCTCAAAGCGGGAGGAGGAGTGGCATCTTCTCCCGTAGTCTCTCTGTTCCAAAGTGTCATTGGCCCTGTTCACACCTGGCATTAATGCTCAAGAAGCACTGAGGACCCATTGAGATCCGATCACTCAGACCACATTCGAAGGTGGTCTGGGCCGCATATGGCCACATTCTTTTAGCAGTGTGTACGCGAATGTGTCCTGGGCCACATTGAAGACCGACCCTCTACTCAACTGACAGTCAGTTGAGTAGACGGTCGGTCGAGTAGACAGTTGAGTGGACGGTCCTTTTGTACGTGCATACATACAAAAGGAGAGTTCCCCCTTTTTCTCATCTCCAGTTGGTTCTCAAATCGCATAAGCTAGCTTTGTCCACGACGTCTGAAAATTTTGAAAGCCCATAGAGCTACAGTATATTACGAGTGCGTCAAACATCTTGGGCGATTTGGTTTGCCTGGAACACGCCAAGGAATAGACCCAGTCTGTCTTGTTTTGATTTCTTCTTCTTCTACAACAACGCATTTGGTCTTTGCAAACGGAAATGATGTACATGTTTATTTGGGAAGTGAGATCCGATCACAAGTGGTCACTCGAGACGCATGTAGACACCCATTTTAATGCCAGGTGTGAACTGACATACTTCAAGCTGTCCACTTGTGATCGGATCAACCAAGACACATGTTAATGCCAGGTGTGAACAGGGCCTTCCTCTCTTTTGCCCCTTTCCTGCCGACTCACCGCTCGCTCCTACATCACAGGATGACAGGGGTTTCTCAGAATCTCTTTGACTTTTGCAGAGGTCAGGTTGTACTGCGTGGAGATATCTGTTTGCTTTCTGACACATGCACAGTCATCATCGGCTAACACACACACCTAGACACACGAGAACGCAGTACACACACGTTTATGGTTCTGTTGTTTACAGTGATGCCGTTACACACAGGCGCTGGAGCAGCGGTAGCCTAGCGGTCAGAGAATCAGCCTTGTGAAGGTTGCTGGTTTGAATCCCAGGACCGGTGGGTGGGGAAAGTGAATGCCCTCGAGCAAGGCTCTTAACCTCCAGCTGCTCCAGTGTAGCTAATCAGTGGCCAACAGTAGACAACTGTGATTGTACTGGGCAGCTCCCAGGTATGAATGTGTGGAAGTGTATGAATGTGAAAAGAGCAAATGCGTCATCTTTCCCAGGATAAATAAAGGTTATAAATGATGATGACAATGGCAACTTATCCTCTCCTGCTCCTCCTTCATCTCCTCTTTCTACACCACCCTCCCCCTCTTTTTTTGCTCTGTCTTTCCAACTCCTCCCCTTCTCTCATCCTTCATGCCCCTCTCTCTCCATCCCCTTCCATTGTCTTCATCTCTCCATCCCACCTCTCCTCTTATCCCCTCTCTCCCAGTGGGATGGCGTGGGCCCCTTTCCGGACACGGCGGAGCCCCCCAAAGGTGTTCAGATGCTGTGGCACCCCACCATCGTAAAGCCCTACCTCACCCTGCTGTCCGAATGCTCCAACCCCGACACCCTGGAGGGAGCAGCCGGGGCCCTGCAGAACCTAGCCGCAGGCAGCTGGAAGGTAATACCAAGCTTAAGCTTCTCCCAAGCTCTTTAGCTAACTATTTCTTCCCCTAGAACTTCTCTGTCATTCATGAATATCCTTGGAACATGGGAGTATAATAATGTATTTGTAAAGCACTTTTCAGATCAAAGTTACAAAGTGCTACGAGGAATTATTTGTCAGTTCTAGCATTTAGCCCCTGTTGCTTTGACCACTTTACCATCCTCTGCCTGTAATGTTGGTGATTTAAGAATTTAAGCTCACTCTACTCTTGCTCTCCTTGTAAATCGCTCTGAAGTAGAGCGTCAGCTAAATGCCAAAAATGTAAATGCAAATGTGGGTTTAACTTCATGTTATTGTCCATTATTGCTGAAGGAAGGAATTCATCACAAGTCTCCATCCCAGGCACTCAGACATGAACACTCACACATAGTGTAGACAAAACATTTGTGCAGATAAAACCCAGATAAAACAGATTATTTGTAGTGTAAGTAGGACAAGGTATTGAAGTGTGTGTGTGCGCGCACATGTGCACGAGTATGTGGGCATGTGTGCAGGATAGCTAGATACCATTAACTGAGTCCTATTTAGACAGTCTCAGAGCCTGAAGCCAAAAACTGTTCTGCAATCAGTTAAATGCAGCAATACTAAAAATGTTCTGTCTCCACACCTCAAGCTGACAGGGTCCATTCGCACACATGGCTTCATTCCAAAACACAATGCAGAGTCTGCTTCTATTTATTGAAAAGTAATGTGGTGAGATGTTAGAGATAGTTAGGGATGGCAATTTTACAGGCTGGGCAAATGTAAATCAGTATCAGAATGACCTTGCTGAGTATAAGATATGTACAGGAAGCACTGGTAGCACTGGTGCAGGAACATGTTGACAACTCACATAGCGACATATAATAAGTACATACAGGCACACGTTGTACAGGGACAACACAACCTCACATTTAGCAAATAGATAAAATGAATGGAAAGGTGGTGAAACCATGGTTTAAGAGATCCAAGAAGAAAAACATCTGAAATAGAAGTGTTGTTGAAAAAAAAAAATGAAACACTATACAATTTATAAAAGTGTAAGCAATGGAGTGACACCAACCGAGAGAGAAAAGGACGGCAAGAAATTACTGAAATTACATTCATTCTTCAAGTTAAAATCGAAAAAGCATATAACTCAAAATAGATGCAGTTTATTAGCTACTGCTGGAGGGCAGTGCACTGTCGAGCTACCCAATTCGGACAAAAGGATTAGGGTAATAATAATAATTATTATTATAATAGGAGAGACTGTGCTGTCAGGTGGTCAGTCACCAGCGGAGTTGGACACCGATTTAATTCAAGCAGCACCTCCATCATATGACAAGCTCAGACCTTAGGCTATATAATGTTTTTTT
>OOFE01041656.1:4783-21988 GCA_900323365.1 Monocentris japonica | reverse complement strand
AATGACTGGCAGCCGCACCACATCTTGGGACGAGGGATCACTAGTTAACCTGACACATTAAGACACTTTCATAGGGTGTGTGTGTGTGTGTGTATATGTATCTGTCTTTGTGTATCTACACACACATGCGAGTTACGCCTGTGTGGCTTTGTGTGCGGATGTGTGCGTACTGTGTGTGTCTGTGAGTATGTCTGTATATACACACATATGCATGTCTTTATGTATGATTGTATTTGTTTGTGCGTGTGTGTGTGTGTTTGTGTGTGTGAGAGCCATCACCCCTCCCAGTCTCTGGTATCGCTGATTATCTTGGCTTCCTGGTGGGCTCAGTTGTTTCTATAGCAACCCTGTTACCCCCAGTTTCAGGCGAGGGCTTCGGGAGCCTCTCAGGATTTCGACAGAGTGTTGTAAGAACGGCAGGGAATGCCGTCGGCAAAGCTCAACAAGCCCATACTGTGAGCTGGTTTGACTGGAGCTCTGCAGCGGATTAAAGGATAATTGAAGCCTTCACTTCAAGAGGCTTATAAGTCCGTTTTGATTTTTTTGGACTGCCAATCTACTTGCAGATGCGTTGTTAATATGTGCTCAGCAATATTACCTGGGTAAAAAAAGGTTGTATATATCCAGTGATGTATTGATGAATTAAGGTGGGTAAACTATGACCTCCAGTTGGTGATCATCATGATATCATCATGATATCATCATAGCATCACAACCATCAGTATGAACACAAATCAATGATATAGTCAGAAAGACATTCATCTATGTTTGATAGTGCTAACTATGATATAAATTGTGGATTTAGGTCAAGATTAATGTCCGCTTCAAAAGGTGGGTGAACAGCAATTAAAAAGATTTACTCCCCACCACATCCCTGCTTAAATCTAACTAGGATTGTCCACATCATTTAAACTTACAGTTAATATGTGTTATTGTTTGCAGGGTTAGAATATATGGCTTAGTTCTCCACTAATGGCCATATAAGCACAATCAAAATTGTTACTACTGTGTACCAGTGGTTTTCCTACTATCAAATATGTGGAATTCAATTAATGTTCACTGGTTTCCATGGAGTTAAATAGCATCACTAGGTCTAAATGCTGTTTCAGAGGCCTTCCGAGTGAAACTCTGCCATATACTATACACACCCTTATAGTGTCAAAATTAATGTTAAAGTTTTATTAAATCAATAAGGAAAAATTGCATAGAATACTGAGACAAAGTTTGATTATTTCATTTGACCTTTTGGAGTGAGAACAGTAAATGTTTACCACCTTTACCTTTTTATAGAGAGTGGGGGTTGGGGAAAGAAACCAGAAGAGATGGACACTGTAATGAATGTGTGTTTGATAGGGAAAAAGGCAAAACAGATTGAGGAGAGAGCGAAAGAAAGGCAAAAGAGATGATGAGAGAGCAAAACAGAGGTTGATTGGATTGAATAAAGTCATTACTTGCAAATTCACAAGACAAATCAATTCCAGTTTGTTTGGCGGTTTTCGTTTGAATACACGATTAACGTATTCAGTTGCAGTATGACACGGTTTTAGTGCTGCCTGCATGGTTGTAGCCCCCGCAGCGTCCGTTTTTGCACATCAGAGACAGACACCAAGAAAAGATAGACAGAAGAAAAAAGAAATATAGAAATAGACAATAGAGAGAGAGAAAAAAAATGGAGGCTTCGCAGTTAGTATCGCAAATCCCTGAGCAACAGCTGGTGCCACCATGGAGGTCCAGTGGAGAATTACCTGTGCACAAATAATAGCTACATATAGTATGTAACAACCAGGCAGGAAAAGAGAGATACCTGAAAAAGATTGTTGTGGGTGTAGGTCAAAAAGTGGATAGTCCCATAAAGTAGATTTGTTTCCAAATGTATCTGTGACACAGGAAACTATCTTATCTTTCATCTCATTGGTCCTAGTCACTACTCCAAAGCACTACAAGTTTTAGCTTGAAAAAAGTAAGTCAAGTTAACCTAAGCAAAGTGTTGGCTTTTGGCTTTGTTAGCTTACTAACTGCAACCAATGCTAATGTCAACATGCGATGAGCCACTTAACAACAAGACAGTGATGGTTAGCTGACCAGATACTGTGGCTAGCTAGCTAACAAGCTGACAGTATCTCAACCCAGAACTGATCAGCTGTATCGATGGTGAAATGATCAGTTGCCAGTCAAAAATAGCACAGAAATTAACCATGTCTGCTCCAGTAAGATGTAAGTTTAGAAACGCAATCAGCTTCTCACAGCCATTGTTGCCAAGAGCTATGACCGTCACTATGGCCACCAGAGGATGCGTCACCTAACAACCCCCCATAGAAACCGACACAAATAGAGAGTGAGACAGAAAGCAAGAGGCAGAGAGAACGACAGGCAGAGACGCAGAAAGAGAGAAAGAGAGTCACACAGAATGAGAAAGAAGCAGAGAGATAGAGCTAGACAGAGGGAGGGAGAAAGTGAAAGGGGCAGGATCAGTTCGGGTTGAGCCATCGCTCTGGGCAAGGTGTGAGTTGATGTGTGTTGACAAGAAAGCGGTGAAGGCTAGGCGATCCTAGGAGACAAACCCCTTTTGGCCCTTGCCCAACAGCTTTGTCTAGCTCTATGACCCGAACCTGCAAATCAGCATGGACGCCTTTTCTTTTTACATTGTACAATAGCGCAAACTGAGACTGTGACAAAAACATTTTACAGTTCCGGCTGTGCGTCTTTGTTACGGCAAATTGCCATGTAATTGTAATTCCCCTTTGCATTGTTTATCTAAAGAAAATCAGCAAATCTCCTTCTCTTCAAAGTCGTTGTGATATTGTGTCATAAGCTGTTAGTGCCGGCAGGTTTGGCAGCATCACCACAGGGGAATAGTAGTTTCTATGAGAGCTCAGCAGAGCAGAGTGAGCGGATATGAGCATTGTCTTCCACACACAATAACCTCAGAGTGTCAAATCCTCTGGAAAGCACTGTATGATTGGATGGAGGCGAGGCAGGAGAAAGAGAGAGAGAGAAGCACAAGGCTGGAGAGCGACGGAGGGGAAGGGGGAGAGAGGTCGAAACAGACTGGGAAGATTGAATAGAGGGCGGCAGAAGAATCAGAAGAGAAAGGAAGAGGGAGGGAGAGGAGTGACAGCTGAAGAGCTAGCCGCATGTGTACGCTTATATTCCAATCCCTCGGTAATGTGATTTAGTGGCGTATTGATGTCGCCGAGAATCATTCTTCTCATCTGTCAACGTTTTTGTCTCTCTCCTGATTTTACCTCCTTCATAGTTTTTGATTTGCATAATGTACTGTATGCCCGTGTAGCAATAAATGAGTCCCATTCACCGCCACGCCGTCTGTCAGCGCAATTCTTCCCCATTTACTTACAGATGGTAATTTGACACACATGAATTGGGTACAGTACTCGGATGCCAGAAAAGACGCTGGTACATCTTTGTTTTTTCTCTATCTCTTTTTTTTCTGGAAAAAGAAAATAATAATAATAATAATAATAATAATACAGCAGCCATAAGGCCTCTTTTATAAAAGCTTCTTATAAACACATGCTGTGCTTGCAACCACATCCTAGCCAAAGTTGCAGTTAATCAAAAAGAGATTTTCATGCCAGAATCTGTAAATCACATTAGTTTTTCTGTTTCTTTAAGTTTAATATTCTGTTATATATGAAAAGTTATCACTGATTTATATCATTATCCAATGTATGCATTTGGATTGGGATTTTGTTTTTATCATGTTCCATCAAGTTTAGTTTAAATGATTTCCAAATGTAAATTGAAAAATAATATCTGGATTTGAACTCATTTGACTTCTGAAAAGAAATTCAATTAAATGTCACACAGCTGCTGAAAACAAAATCTCAACATTACAGTTTATGTCTTTATGTATAGTAATCTAAAGATGAAAGATGAAAGATGGCAAATATTTTTATATTTTTTTTTGGTAAATATTATTTACTCTTTTTTTGAGTTTTTCATTATATTATATATTATTCTTATTAAACAAATGAGTCATACTTGAACATGATTCAAAGCGATGGTTATGGTGTGGACATGCATCAGAGACAATGCTATGGCTTGATTCAGAGACACTACAAGAAGATATCAACCAAACCTGACCAGTCAGCTTCACTAAACAACAGATTCACTGGCTGCTTTCCTGTGTTTGGACTGTTTGCCCTCCAACATCAAACAAACTTGAAAGTGGCTCAGGACCACCTCTTTCATGTGGAGCAGGGAGTGCTTCTTTTGGTGCGCACCCAACTTTGATAAGGACATTCCCATGTGCAGTGGCTGTAGAACATGAACACACTTGAAAACACCCTGAAAATTTCTGATTCTTTGCTGGAGGCCGAGAACACTCTATGCTTAGCCTCCCTCTCCCCCTCTCTCTCTGCTACAACAAATCCCAGGTTTTACACGGGTTATTGAACACGGGTCATTCCCGCGTTGGACCCATTCACACCACACGACCCTACCGGGTTTATCCCGGGTCATCGACCATTCAGACCAGACCGCACAAGACACATGTCACTATATTTACATCACTCACACTACTCACACCAACGCCTGACCCGGGAATAACCCAGGTTGTTGCTCCGGTGTGAAAGGTCTATGCCTCTACTGCTGCTAATAATAATACGTTTTTGCTTTTCCAAACATTCAAAGACACATCATTTAAACGAAACAAAAAATAATATCACTGATAAAACAGGATATAACAGAATGGCTAGACAAAGTCAATCAAGATCCAATTGATTCATAAACCTTGGTGTCCTCCCCTCCCTCTCTTTCTCCTCTTTTGTCCTCTTCCTGTTTATCTTTCCTCTTTTGTTACACTATATCCTGTCATTTACTTCAGCGTCCCCTCCCACTCCCACTCCCACTCATTTTCACTTTTTCATGTTCTACCCACCTCCCTGTCTACAGCATGAGTTTTATACCCCTTTTTTATATATCCTTCTCATGTCTCCCTCCCTCTGTCTCCCCCTCTTTTCTTCTAGTCTGCCTATCCCACGCCCACATCTCCCTCTCCCAGTCTCCCAGAGTCGGCTCAGACATGAGCTCATATCGCTTCACCACTCTCTGTCTCTCTCTCTCTTTGTGGCTCGTATTGATGACATCAGTGCCGGGGAGTGTTACTGTGGAAACAGAGGGGAGGGTGCTGCAGGGCGGTCACCAATTACTGGATTGCAAATTTGTGTGTGTGTGTGTGTGTATGTGTTCACAGTTGAGCTCTGGCACTGTAAGCCACATTTATACACACACAAACAGTCAGCTGCTTCAAACCTTTCATCTGATCATCTCATTCTCTCTCTCTCTCTCTCACACACACACTCACACATACATGCCCAAACCATCATAGATATCCACGGTAAAATGGCGTTACGCAGGGGAGGGATTTACATTACATTCCTTGCCAAGTATTTTTAGATCACCAGAAAAACAAAATGCCCATTTTGACTTTTACAAATTTGTCCGTTTCCGCTGTCAACCAACTCTACAGTGGTAAGAATGAATCATTTTGGAAGGCTAGCGGGCTTAAATACAGTCTGGTACTGTCCACTCACACATATTGACTCACACTAATGTGTCCCTTTTAACTGTGGTACAGTATGAAATTCCTGTGTCGTCTTCGGGATGAGTCTTCTGTGTGTGAGGGTCTGGCTTGGCTTTTATCAGCACACTTTGTTCTCTCTGGCATTCTTCCTGCTCTGCTCCGCTGTGCCAGACTGGGAGAGAGACACACAAACAAATAGAAGTGCAGAGAAATAAAAAGAGAAATACAGAGTGCTCTCATGCAGTGATTAGGTTTTCAATCTTACAGCTCTCCCTCTTGCGTCTGGCTCATGTTCAGGTGAACTTTTGACATGGTTGATCTGGGGCATTTACATTTTGCACTCAACCCATTTTTTGGTTGTGACTTCTGATGTAAGCAGCCAGGATCAATTGATACAACTGCAACAAAAACAAGGACACATAATGCTGGCATCACTGTGTAAATGGTGGTAAGATCAGATATACGCCAGCAACCGTGGTGCTCATAGCGTTTTAATACCTTGCTCAAGGGCACTAAGGTAGTGTTGGCTGGTGGACTATACAAGCTGCCAGCCACTTTCTCTTGCTGGTTCACACCCAGTGCACATCTGGACAGCCCTGGGGTGCCCCGGGCATTGAACCAGTAACCTTTGGTCCACGTTTCCACCAGTGTGTGCTCCTGCAACCTCTTTTGAAAAGCTCCACAATGTAACTGTATTCAACTGGCGCAGTAGGAATTCTTTATTCTCTCCTTCTATGAGTGTATGTGTACGCATGTGTGTGTGTGGTGTGTGTGTATGTGTGTGTGTGTGTGTGTGTGTGTGTGTGTGTGAGTGTATGGTGTGTGTGAATCTATACCTCCCAAGCAGCCAGCGTCTCTTTCATGTGTGCAGTAAGTCTTTAATGAAGCCACAGGTTCCTCATGGGGAAGGGACACTCCCCCACACACACACACACACACCCTCTTTCTCTCTCTTTCTCTCAGTTTACCGCCGTAGACCTGTCACCCACAGACATCAAAGGGAGGTACAGAGGGCGAGATATAACTGCTGTGAAAAGCACCAAACACAGGAAAGCAGAATATTTTATAGCGGGAAGCGATGGCATGCCACTTTCCAATTTAACCTGCTGTGTTTCATCTTTCAGTATTCTCCTCAGTGGTTTCATTTTTCCAGAGTTGAAAGGAATCCTCCTCATATTGCATTGAGGAATCAGGGTGTCTTTTGAGGTCATTGAAATCTATTACCTCTTGATGAGGATGATGATGATGATGATGGTGGTAATGGGTGCTTTCAGTGACTACAGGGTGTGTGTGTGCGTGTGTGCCTGTGATCTATGTTTTTACTATCTCGTGGCTGTTTTCCAAATGAGCCTATTTTCCAAAACTCGTTAGAGTATTGTTATTTTTATGATTTGGATTATTAGTATTCAGTATGAGCTTTCAGACAGATGATTGAGATCCAGGGCCCGTAGTGAAATTCACTCTCTGCTCTCCATAATGGAATATTCCCACACAACAGAGACCAACACCCTGTTGCTTTGAATCTGTCGCCACCTGTGGACGATTTGGTGCACTGTTGATAAGTCACACATGGGAAACGGAGTCACTGCAGCCAGAAACACTGATAAACAATAGTTTTGTCACTCCGTGTTTCAGTAGCAGCCATGTTAGCCCCATGATCATACCCCATTTCTAAGTTAGATGATGCAAACCCAACACATTTATTATAATGATACCGAGTGGATCTACAGGGTTAGAAGAAGAAAAAAGAAAAAGACGTGACAGTGTCATCAAGGCACGTCCAAAGAGAGCAGAAATGGGAAAAAAACTAAGAAAAAAGACCAAAGATAGACTGGATTGTTGTATGGATGTGGATCATTGGATCCTTAAAATTGTTTCACATTGTTATATTGAGTTGAAAATGGTAATCAGTGTTTTAATTCTTGTAAGCTATTGTAATTGTGATTTTTGACAATACAGCAAATGAAATGCTATTGCCAGTGAGAGCTGTTATTTGTGAGTAACTAGTCCCAGCCAGACTACGCTTTGTGAATCACTGGTGCAAAATGATGTGAGAAATGTTCCTTTATTGAGTCAGTAATTGTCACATTCTCATTTTTTTTCAAAACTGATTTTGCAGCTGCAGGTTAAACTACCTATTCTTGGTCTATTTTTAGGGCGCTAGCCTTCCAGTGCAGAGTGGAATTTCATTCAGCCCAGCACATATTGCATGAACCCAGATAGGCTTTAGGGACATAATATAGCAAGAAGCTTTCTTCTATCATAATTTGTGAAGCCTGGGACCCCAACACAGTTGTGGAATACACTTTGTTAACCATCCTTTATTCTCAGACAGTCAGACGCCACAACCAATCAAGCTGTTTCATCTTTCCCCAGATCTCCCTGAGACAATTACCTCCAATTTTACTTCAATAACACTCTCCTTTCTCTGTCAGTAAACAATCAAATCACTCCATTGTTGAGAGTAATTGGAGCTCTTTAAATCAGATCAGCCATTATGGCACTGATGAAGCACGCCCTACTCAGCGGGAGTCAGCAACGCATGAGGGAATGCAACGCAGGAGTCCATTACCAGCCCTGCCTCCCAAGTGAAGGCGGCTATATTGGAGGAGGTGTGTAATACAGGTTTATTAGACTGCGCGGTGATCAGCACAGGGCTTGTTTTTCTCCTTTCCGGACATGTTCCAGGTATAGTTCACATTTCATTGACAGAGAAAGTGGATGTAAGAGGAGAGGAGAGATTACACTCCAGCATTGTTGAGGGGCTTTCTATGCCGCAGTAAGACTTAGAGGGAGTCGTCGCAGACTCATAGAAAATCTGTTCTACCATTCTCCTCAGCTCTTAGTTCTCTTATCCTGGTACTTTACTGTCCCTTACCATATAGATCACACTACGGTCAAAGGAATAGTTACATGAATTATCTGGCTTTGATCCTTGACCCAGCTTACTGTCGGTTGCTTGTTATGTTGGTGATCTATGAAGACTGAATGCCTAAAATGTAAACTAAAAAAATGAATAAATGTAACTTCAATGCATTAGTAGTTTATTTACACATAATTCAAAATGAATGTAGGTAATGTCTTCATCGGGGTAATGATCCGATCAAATTTAAAATGTGTTAAATATTGCACTGATATTATGAAAGTGCAGCAAATCCTTCTCATTTATATGAATTTCTAACTCATCAATAATCTCTCTTGCAGGTTCTGGGTGCAAAGTAGTGATGTAGGGAGGAGGCAAGCTTTCATTTGGCCAGAATGGTGTTTGTGCAGGTGTTTAGTTTAGTTTAGTTTAGTTTAGTTTAGTTTAGTTAGTTTAGTTTAGTTTAGTTTAGTTTAAATTATTTGCATTGTGATTAAACACAATGAGTTGATAAAAATCACCGTCATGAAATACAATGATATAAAACATAGCAGAGAAAAACAATGATACTGTGTAGCGGAGATAAAAAAAAAAAAAAAAACCTCAAGGGGCTTATAAAAATATCTCACCTCCAAACAAACACAAAAAACAAGCAAAAAGCAAAACAAACAAACCAAAGACCTAAACAAACAGACTGAAAGCAAGATAACAAGCAATGTTTATGTTCATGTGCGATGTATGTGGGTATTCTTTGGTGTGTCTATCTACACCATGTTGGCATCGTGTGGTTGTGTACTTGCTCGTGTTTGTATTGTGTTGTACCGTATTGAAGTGAACTTTGTGCGCGTGTGTTTGGGTGTTTGTGTGCATGTGAATGTCAGACACACTGTCAGTCATGGGTCTTACCACTCAGTGATTACCAGGAGGCAGCGTCTTTTCCCTAACAAGGTGTGTTATTAAAAGGGTTGGAAATAACTCAGGCCCCCCCTGTTTCATTCTCCCAGCTATCAGGGCGTTTCACATTGCATTCGTCTCAGCGTATACCCAAGTCTGTCTGTATTTTTACAGACATCTCTCTCCTCCCTCCCTCCATCCATCCTTCTCTCTCTCTCTCTCTTTGCAGTTTCTCTGTCCTTCACTCATTCTTCCTGTTCTCATCTTCCTGTTTTCTCCTTCCTCTTCCTTTCTCTCAAAGTTTTTCGACTATGCTCTCCCTCTCTCCCTCTCTCTCTCTCTCTCGCTCTGTCTCTCCCTCTCTTCAGTCTCTCTCTTTCTCTCTTTCTCTCTCTCTCTCTCTTGCTATCTCTCCTCCCCTTTCATCATCCCCACTCTCTCCCCCTGTGGGATGAATGTGATGATCTTGCATAGAGACCAACAGGGATAGCTGTATGCATGCACACACCTGCACACACACACACACACACACACATATACACACACACAAGGATATTTTAGCGATGTGCTGGCAGCAGTTTATCAAAGCATCTGTCAGTGTGGTGAAAGGACACACACACACACAGGAATATGCATCTCACAGTTTCCAGTGTCCTATTCCAGTGCTACTGTGTACCCTCCTTTTTGTAGTCGATTCCCTTCAGTCAGTCAGTAAATTAGTCAGCCAGTCAATCAGTAAATGTGTTACTCAGTCAGCCATTCACTCAATAAATGAGTCAGTCAGTCAGTCAGTAAATCAGTGAGTCAGTCTGATTTAAGTCAGTCTTCCTTATAGGATAAACTTTGTCCTCGCAGCCAAAAGACAATTCCCGCTCAACCTCTATTCAGCCTGCCAGGCTGAGATAACACGACGCCAATTAACTCACCACTCCATCCTTACATCCTGTGCGTGTGTGTGTGTGTGTGTGAGCCTGTATTTGTATGTGATTGTGTGTGTGTGTGTGTGTGTGTGTGTATAAAGGTGTGCATATATGCATGTATGTCAGCAACACATTTTTGCACAAGGGCAGTGTGTGTGTGTGTGTGTGTGTGTGTGTGTGTCCTGCCGTGTTCCCTCACTTAATGAAGGGTGATGGTGTCGTCTGTTTTGCCTGTTCTGCCCATTACTGTGCTGTTCTCAGCGCTTCCCAGATTATGTAGACTTATTAGAGGTTATATGAGAGACGACTTACCAACCGGGCTGTGAGGGTTCCCAGGATACCACACTGATGACTTGGCATGGGAAAAGCACTCCACATTACAAAGAAATAAGGAAACGGATGAAAGGAGGGGAAGCATTGAATGAAGGGTGAAAAGAAGGTAGACAGGATGAAATGGAGGACGGAAGGAAGAAAGGGAAGAAGGAAAGGAAAGGAGGGAGGGAGGAAGGAAGGACTTAAGGCTAAAGACTCACACAGACCATCTCTAGTCATACTACTGGATATTAATTTCTTACCATTTCACAATCTGCTGACAGCGGAGATGGCCAAGTATGTAGAAGTCAACATGGCTAACATAAGGACAGATTAGATGTAGTTCACCAGGCTGAAATCTAGAAGCAGAGGAACAAAGCTGTACCCCACATGGGGGTTTTGTTCTTGTTTCTATTTATCACTTCAAAAGATTCAAGAAATCCAAAATGGCACCCATGAGCTGCAGAAGAAACACACATTGCTTCACAAGCGGAACAAATCCAAGCACTCAACGTGCCATAATCATAACGCGTTTATCTCATGTTGAGCGCAGACCTGTCTTTTCTGCCTCAAGAGGGGATGTAATTGTCCACTTGAAGATGACATGACAGAGGATCTTGCACTTAACACTATCTGTCTTTCATCTATCTGATCCAACACCTATATGGAGGACATTTGTAGAAGGGCTGAAGGAGACAGTGACTCACGCTGCCTAAATAGCAGCTCTCCAATGCTATTCAATTGATGAATCATGGTGGAGATGCTTAGTTGATTGAAGTCTTTGTGTGTATGTGTGTGTGTGTGTGTGTGTGTGTGGCGTAGGAGTGAGAGTGCTTGTCCTAGTGGTACTATAAGAGTGGGTTCGGTTAAAAACTTTCAGCCATTCTTCGTTTTTCCACCGTATTGCCTGCACCACAATAGATTAATATTGAAATATGACCTGTGGTTTCTATCCCAGGAAGATGAAAGTGTCACTGCGATGTTTTGATGACTAATTCTTACATTTGATGCATCTCCACACGACGCCCCACTCACCCATCCACTTGTTCTCCTCCTCTCCTGCCTTCCATTCACCCACTCACCTCTTCACTCTGACCTTTCACTTTTTCCTCCCCTTCTGGAAAAGTTATGGGAAATACTACATATCCTACATGTTTTGGGAACGTCATGGACATATGTTCTTTTTTTTTTCTTTTATTCAAATGGAGCTGAAGTTGACGTCACTTCTGGCTATTGTAATATATTACAGATTACTTGATATTAGGAAACTACCAACCGTACGGATCCGATTCTGAAATAGATTCTGAAGTAGAATGAGATGATATTTTTTCACTGACTACCTTATAATGACACAATTATATCACAAAAATGTGTGTACCTTATGATTGCTTGTATAACAGAGAATGACGCCAGGTGATTTTCAACTAAATCTATTGCTTTGTTTAGTTTTAAGACATGTCCCCTCATGTCTATGGAAAATCACACTAGCCACGTAACCGCTAGTGAAGCAGTGGACTGTCTTGGTTAACCTCCGCTTCGCCTCCCAGTGCTAAGCCTGGCTGCTGGTTTCCAATGAAGGATTATTGACCCAAATCAATTTTTTCTCTTTCCACTTGATCACACAGAGGTTAGAGGTCAGGGTCGGCCACAGATCAACACCCCTGGAGCTGGAAGGGATTCAGTGTTTTGCTCAAGGGCACTTTAGTAGGACAGATGCCTGAAGACACTAGGGGTTGAAGGCAGGTTGTCGTCAGGTTGAAGGACAGATCTCCCTAATCTGCTGTTGATCCCAATTCCCCTCTATCTTTCCTACCCTTCCATCTATCCACATACCCCCACACTCCCACCTCTCCTTCCCTCCAGTGATGTCGAGGTGAACAACAAGGTGGCTAAACTACTACTTCTCCAGTCGATGATCATAAGGACAACAACCATCAATCTAATCCAAAAAACCTTCATTTTTTAGGATAGTATTAATAGTATTGATTTCTGTCTTATTTTCAAACCCTATTTTCATGTAACCAGTTGATAGTTACTACAGTATACTGGAAGCTATTAATTGTTTCGCAAATAAAAAGGTGGGTTAACTGAGGTTAGGTGATTGCACCCTCCACTACATCCTTGCCTCCTTCCACCCTTCCCTCCCTTATATCCAGACACACACCACTTCACCCTCAACTCCCCTACACTCCAAATGTTATTGCCTCCGTGTGCTCCACCCTTTCACTCGCTGAGTTTATGGGTTTCTTTTCTGACAGCTTCTCCTGCACTTTTTAATTACTCCTCTGTTTCTTCGATTTCTCCAACCATCTATTCTTTGAATGTCATTTTTTTTCATTTCCTATATATGCCAGACTTTTCACCAAAATACCACGAGTCGCCCCTGGATTCTCTGCATGTGTCAGCAGCTGGAGGAAAAGTTTGCTTCAAAATATATAGCGAAATGGCAATGTTTGTTCTGTTACTTAGGTATTTTTAAATATTGTCAAAAGTGTTTTTTTAAAGTTGTTTTTGATATTTATGTGCAAATCTTCCCCAAATACACTAAACAGATGAATACACATCTATCCTATTTCCTGCAAAAACCTTCTATCCCCATAATATCAACTTTTGTAAAAAATTTTCAAAAAGTTTTCAGAAAAAGTAGCAGTCTGCAGGATGATGTGCAGAGAGTTACATTTGACTGATTTCTCTATTTCTCTGTTTCTACACACACACTCACCAGGTAAATACGCCATGAGAGATTTGATCCACCGGCTACCAGGCAGTAGTAGCAGTAGCAACAACAACACCACCAGTGGCGGCACCTCCGGGACCACGGGCCCGCCCAGCAAGGCCATGTCGGATGATACAGTGACTGCCATCTGCTGCGCACTGCACGAGGTCATCACCAAGAACATGGAGAACGCCAAAGCCCTGCGTGACGCCGGGGGCATCGAGAAACTCATCGGCATCGCTCGCAGCAAAGGAGACAAGTGAGTAGGCCAAAGTCTTGGGACTTCTGTGTGAAAGCAGCAAGATATCCTTCTCAAGTACAAGTGCTGTTACTTTGCTGAAAAGTAGCAGTAAAAATACAGGTGTAACAATCTACTACAGTAAAAGTAAAAAGCAGCTCTTAAAATGTACTAAAAAGTTAAACTTCAGAAACTTAAAAAGTTTCTGCAAGAAACTTGCAAGATAACATTTGACATATGATCTTTCCTATTAAGTGCTAAAAGGATGAGAGAACAGAGAGTTCAAACGAGGGTCTTTTAATTAAAAAAGTTTGACAAAATAAAACACTTTTCTACTGTCTGTTCACTGCTAATGCCTCCACATTTGGCCGGTTCACGATTGACCAGTTTCTGATGCAGTGCTTATGGAGTGCCTACAAAATTTGTTCTCTGTAATGGATGCAATTTAAAATGTAGTGAAGTAAAATCTTTAAATCAAAACATACTTTGGGTAAAGTTAAATTAATGATTTAAAAAAACAAGTACACAAAAAGCTACGCAATTGCAGTAACAAGAATAAGTGTACTCTGGTACTTTCCATTCCATTTCCATTGCATTAAACCAGTGAAATTTACATTTCTGGTCAAAAGATTTAGGCATTTATTTACATTTAGTGTAACTCACACCCTTATTCAGAGTGACTTACAATGCAAGATCAGTTAGGGTTGAAGAGTCTTGCTCAAGGACTTGTAATAACTCTAAAGCATGTAAGGCATCAATCTCTCCAGATTCTTTGTATTTTCCTTTGAGACACACAATGTCACTGATATGCATGTCAGTGAGATTTGATTTGTAGGATGGAGTTTGTGCCGTAGTACTTGATTTCACTGTAAAATATATGAATGACTGGGACTGACTCAAAATCCAGCCCCTGAGCTACTTTACCTGCCAAAAAACCCAGTCCTCCCCCTCACCACGCCTACCATTACACAGTGCTACTTCTGCAGTGTCATACCTCCAAACTAGTATTCCCTCTGAGTTCTGCAGGACACTACCCTGGAGGAACCCCACTGCTGAAGTGGGTCCTCAAGTCACTGTTGTAACTTCAAGTTACTGTTGTAACTTGAGGTTTGGTGGTGTATAATGTTTTTTTTTACCAATATATGGTTCAAGGCCATGTGTCTGGTTGAAATGTCAGCTTATTCCATAGCCAGTGACTTATTTATGTGTCCATCTGTCATAACTCTTTGGCTGCCTTGCCCATGGCCATCCATGCACACAAGGCGGGTAGATAACTATAAGGGAGATGCAGCAAGAAAATAACTCTTGTCGTCATGGGAGACCGAGCAGGGTGTTCTATCTAGCTGCTGCGGCAACTGGCAGGTCAGGGGTTGCCATGACACCAGGCTGTTATCAGATGGAGGTCAAATGTTGATGCAGCGTTATGGAGTGGGCCTCAGTTTATTCAGGGAAGTGTGCTTTCTGGGGCAGCATGGCCCAGAGAGATGAGTTAAGAATCCTCCATAAGTGCAAATTTCACAGTCAGAATCGTTTTCAGCTAATTGCCTGAGTATCTTTATTTACCCATGGTAGGTACACTGAGACTACAGGCTCCTTATCAGCAAAGCTTTGCTACACACTTTCAAATTGAGGAGCTGTCCATTACAGCCATAGTTCTCAACCGTTTGCCACAGAGCAACTCCACTGGAAGAGTTGGAGCTTAAATGCTTTGCTTTGCACACCAGCACACTGAAGAGCGCATTTGACCCATTAAGTGATTATGTTCATCTGGAGTCCTCCACAGGGGACCTTTGCACCTGCAACTTCTCACGCTGATGATACTGTTTGATGTTGTAATGTTACCAGTCTCCCTTAATCTCTGTTTGCATTACAAAGTCATTCACTCATTGTAACTAATTTACAGTCATTTAACAACGGAGACAGCCAAATATGTGAAAGTCAACATGGTTAACATCATAGCAGACCAACAAAAATATAAAATAAAGGTTTAGATTCCAGAATCTAAACTTGTAGATTGGAATCTACAAGTGTACCACTGGTTCCTGGTATTCCTGATTCTTTTTTTCTCCATTTATCTGTGTGAAACTACAATATGCTGCATTCTATGCAGAGATGTGCAGAGTGGTGAGTCGGTGCCATGACATCCCGTTGACGTTGTCACACCGTATTTCAATCTCCCCAACACACTGTCCTGATGCTGCATAAAATTCACCAGGAAAATGTAAAACCGAGCACGACACCTCTCAAGGATTTGTGTTTTATTTGAAAACCTCAAGCTACCAACAGCGTACAAATTGAGGATGAGCATCCCTTTCACTTCCCTCCCTAGCTGTTAGAACAGCAGGGTGTATGGACCGACTCCAGCAAGAGTCATTTTTCAGCTAAGTGGCTGGGAGGGGACCATTAGCATGGCAGAGAGGGTGATTTTAAACTCATCTGGAAATGCTCCGCTTTGCACAGGGAAAATCATTCTTCACTCAAAAGAGCAATGGCCCTCTTAAAGCCATCACTGGTATCACCAGCCTGCACACATTTTGTTTAGCTGGCAAAGACAGAGTTTTGAAAAGCATGGTAACATCATCCAAAAGAATGAAAAAGAGAATGACTAAGAGAAAGAGATTCAGGAGAAATAACTCTCTCTCTCACTCTGTCTTCCTCAAGACATTCGGCCAAGGTGGTGAAGGCAGCCTCTCAGGTCCTCAGCAGTATGTGGCAGTATAGAGACCTGCGCTCCCTCTACAAGAAGGTAAGATGTGACCAGCAGGCCGCGGTACATAACCTACGTACACCTGCAATGTGATGGATTTGAATCCATCTCACGGCGTTTGTGTCATCTTCTCCTCTTTCCTGTCTACTGCATACAGTTTAGTGAATCAGAAATCATTTTTGTGTACCAAGCACCACTTTCTCAACCTTTCCAGGAATTTGTATTGCTTGCATGTATTCCTTGTATGTGTGCACATACTTGGCGAATAAAGCTGATTCTGATTCTGATTCTGATTCTGAAATGAGCCTATGACCATAGTCTTCCCTCCTCAAAGTTATTGCTATTGACTCCTGGTCATGATAAACTTTAAGTTCATTAGATTACAAAGAAGTTAATGTAGTATTTTTGTTTGACCTTGATGTTCACCGTTTGAAATCTCTCAGGCCGAATCATGCCTGGCCTCCATCAGCCAGGATTTAGCTTTGCTGCGGTGTGTCTGGCTCAAGGCTGGAATCTCTACTCTCTTTAGGGCCTGGCCAAACCAAAGCTCAGCCCTCCACATTTTACAACTTAGCCAGACATGGCTAATGCTTGCCACATGCTACCACATACTAAACAGGTATAGATTCTGAATAGACTGTTTTATTTTATTGTCACAGAAAAGGTTTGCACAGCATTCAGTTTTCTTAGCTAAAGGTATTACATTGGTATCTGTATGATAACAATGAAGCTGTCGTCTATATTGCTGAAGCTAAATTTGATTTGAGGTGCACTCATTGTTTTTAAATCCTGCTGTTAGCTAGCTGGCCCCAGCAGGTTGTACAGCTCTAATGCAGACAAGGCATTTGGTTCAATTCCCTGAACCATGGGGAGGTTATACAACGTCACAATGGAAAGTAGCTGATGGTTTATCTACTGTGTTATTAAACCCTAAAGAAAAGATGATGCGACTGGAAGGGAATGAAGTCAAGTTGGATTTGTCATTAAGCCACCGAGGTAGGCTTCCTTCC
>OOFE01041654.1:6757-17848 GCA_900323365.1 Monocentris japonica | reverse complement strand
AGGGTCTTGAACTGGATGAGCTGCCACAGGGAGCCAGTGTAGAGAACGGAGAAGGGTAGTTGTGTGGGAGAGCTTGGGGCAGTTGAACACCAGACGAGCTGCAGCTTTCTGAACAAGCTCCAGAGGTCTGATGGCAGATGCCGGGGCACCAGCAAGGAGGGAGTTGCAGTAGTCCAGGCAGGAGATGACAAGAGCCTGGATGAGCACCTGCACCGTCTCGTCAGTGAGGAAGGGGTGAATCCTCCTGATGTTGTAGAGTAGGAATCTGCAGGAGCGTGTCACTGATGCAATGTTTGCCGAGAACGACAGTTGGTCGTCCAGGGTCACACCCAGATTCCTCGCAGTCTGAGTTGACGTCACCACAGCATTGTCAATGGTGATGGCCAGGTCTCGGTGTGGACAACCCTTCCCTGGGAGGAACACCAGCTCACTCTTGTCCAGGTTGAGCTTCAGGTGGTGTATCGACATCCACAATGAGATGCCTGTCAGGCATGCAGCAATGCGTGCCTCCACTTGTGTGTCAAAGGGGGGAAATGACAAGATCAGCATCATCGGCATAGCAGTGGTAAATGTTGTGAGATGTGCAAGTTCTGGTCTGCAAGAGACTTCAGGAGTCTGAATTGTTCCTGCCTGAAACTTTGCCTTGAACTTCATTGTGGTGGTGTTAAAACAGCAAGTTAATACACGATCAAACACCACAAGACCCAGGGACAAACACTTCAAACAAAGAAAGACCAAAATGGGACAAGAAGACCGATTTTAACGAGTGAACAAATCAACATTAGGAGCAGGTTTGTGCCACCTTGCCTGCAGGAGATTACATTAGTGAGAAATGAGTCACGCTGCAATATGTCACACCCACTGACACCCACTGACCGATACTGGTATTGTTGTGTTGAAGCTGCCGATAGCCGATATTCACTATCTTAAAATCTCACCATTTTCAGCACCAGGAAATTCCAAAAAGTGACAAGGATTCAGTGTTCCCATAAAATTTTATTTTTGGCAGGGTGGAAACGGCATTTATAGCGTCAAATAACACTCCTTTAAACTCTCCTTTAAAACCCTTTCTGATTCAAGTCTTTTAGGTAGTTAGCAGCTCCTTAAGAGAAAGTAAAGAAAAGCAAATCTCACTGCAGGTTTTACAGACTGTTTCATGCAGCTTTGGTCTGGAAGGAACCTCCATCATGTTAGAGGTGGATGACATGATATCCAATATATCGTGTCAATATATCATCCATTCACTGATATCTCAACCTAACATGCATGCATTCTGATCCACACATTGCATTTATTGTCTGTTTCTTGTCTTGTGGTTGGCGTTGCAGGCTATTGGATAATTTCCATGACTTGAATAAGATGATTGGCCAGCGATACAAGAGAGCCAATGGTGTTTCTCGTGACCGTCTCCTAAAAACCTTACACCTGGACCCCACGTACACTGTGAGTAAAGAGAGTTTCATTCACAACACGATCAATGAAAAACATGGGAACGGCTGACACCCCATTTTTAGAAAACAAAGCAAGACTTGATCTGACGTGATAGCTTTAATTCTTCGACATCATGTAGACGTGTTTCAGTATTTGGTATCTTCTACTACCACTCTAATTTAAAATGCTCGCTCTCTCTCACACACACTTTCTACCCTTAATTTCACACAGCTGAAGTAATACACAGAGCTAAAATAATTGTTCAGTTTCAATTATGAACCTTCAAGGTTGTGAAATTGAATTGCCGAGAAAGCCTTGTAAAATAACATGTAAAATTAACTGGTACTGTTCCTTGACTGTAGCCTTGAAAAGTACCTTGAAAAGTACCTTGAAAAGTACCCGCTCCACTGAAAGTGCTTGAGCAGTGTTATATTCAAAGCACTATTCAAACTTCAGTCGTAGATTACACTCGACGAGGCGGAGCTGTCTCACCTATCATAGGTGACAGTTTGTTTCAGTTTGTTCCCTGCAGGGTAGGCGAGTAACAGATTACATATTATGGGATTACACTAACCTGATTACAAAATGGCAAGTGAAGTCCATTTCATTTATTGGTGTTAAAATTCTGCATGCAGCACCTTAAGTTAATAAAACTATTTTCATATTCTTTAGATTTTGGAGGCAGAGTAATCCAAAACGAATGCAAAATAATCCAGTTACATTACTAAATTGGAGTAATGCAGTGGGTAATCAGTAGTTTGTAACTAATGACTCACTAACTTTAATCTGTACCTGCATCCTCTTGTTATTTCCCTCCCAGGAAAGCAGACCTGGTCCCTGGACAGCCAGTCGCCGTCTCTCCCCTGGCCTCCCTTCAGCCAATCAGCATGCTCAGAATGCTGCTGCTAAGCGACGGCTGTCATATGACTATAACAGAAACATCATGGAGTAACTCTGCAGGTTCAGCTCCTGGTTTTAACCCCAGTAGGGGAGGACGAACCAACAACAGACTCTGGACTGTCCGCTACTCGTCTTTGGACTCGCTATTGATTGACCTTCTGACCTATGGCACCCTCCCTGGTTACTTAAGTTTGACTCCCTGAAAAGACATGTAACCCATGGAAAATGGGGTGACGCACTCCAACAATAATTCAAAAGATGTTTCCATCAACTCCTGTTGATATATCCTGGCAGAGTGCTTGTGCTTTCATCAGACATTGTTCACATTCCCCGTCTTTTATTGTCCTGATAACGGACCGCGAGTGTTTGGAGGGTGATTACCAGTAGTTACGAGGGATACCATGTTGCAGCGTTATCTCCTCTTCTGCCCTTTTACAGTAGAATTTGAGCAGATTGGATTTTTAGTTTTACAAACATTTCTCAGAGGCAGAAATAATCTCATTGGCTGAGTTTAACCTCAACCAGAACCACAGTTTGTTGGCGTGCAAGTTAGCTAACTGGCAAACCTGAAGAGCAAAGAAGAAACTCTGATGAAAATATAAAAACTAAAAATGGCAATTAATCTTTTTCATGGCATTCATGATGTTGGAAAGTCAGCAGGCTAGCTAACTAGCTAACCTAGCTAGCTATAGGCTGGTATGGCTAGCTTGAACTTGGAAGGTCAGCTAGGCTAACTAGCTAACCTAAATATCTTGGCTACATTGCATTTTTCAGTTAGTATAAGAAGACTAGGCTTCATAATATTAGCTAGCTCCTCTCTTACCTCTTTTTCACTGGGCTTCAGTCTAACGTTACTTAGCCAGAAAAACTGGTTCTTTGGCTCCGCCCACTGAGGTTTAACTCCAACCAACGAGATTATTTCTGCCTCCGAGAAATGTTTGTACAACTAAAACACCAATCTATGGAAAGCAACAGAGAACATAAATATTAACCTACTCATCACCACCATGGTAATAGCTGCTTTTTCTAATACAGCAGTCTGTTCTGTTGCTTGTCTGTGAAAAAAAAAAATCATGAGGAAGAGTGAGGGTGGATCTCTTACAAAATTTGAAAATTAGAATCATGAAGATAAAATTTTACAAATGAAAAGGGAGGGGAAGAGGACATGACCGTCCAAGGTTTTGTTCAGATCAGAGAGCAAACTACTGGATTATGGATTAAGTCACTGATAGGATGAAGATGTCTCCAGCAGTGATGAGTCTCCAATTTTTGTTTACATTTTGAAAAAGCGACGCATGTACTTTCATCGTGTATCAGCAACGACAAAGCCTACATCATGAACGAGTCTAAATATTCTGTTTTGCTCCTCTGAAAAACAAGTTTGTCTTCCAGTTAGTGCCAATAGGAACACCAATGAAAGTGCCAATGCTTACAAGGTTACAGAAGCGATTTCCTCCTGTTTCTCAGACACAAGTGGACTCAAATGAAAACTCTGGCATGTGTAGTCTTTCACTTTCTCTCTCTTTCTCTCTCTTTCTCCCTCCTTCCTCTCTTTCTGCGTGGCTGCATGCCAGTCTGCCTGTCTGTCTCGCTTTCTTTCAACACACCTATTGAAATGTAACACCACTTTACAGCTGAGTCCACTCTTTGGTCAAAACTTGAATCTAGCTGCCAATCAGAACAATATTTTTATGAGAATATTGATCACATTATCATTTCAATGACTCACTGTACATTTTTACTTTACCACAGATATATAATCCCCTCAATAATTGTGTTTATTTTGCTCTTTGTTGTCTGTTCCACTTGTCGAGCCAATCATTTGTGATGAAATTCAAAAACAATCAAGTGAGCGTCTGCCATTTGTACAAACTACAAAATTCCTCCAGAAAAAGATGAATATTTTCTGATCTGTCCAAATGAAGAAAAGGAATTGTTGAACAACTTGTCAATTGATGTAATAAAATGATACTGCGTGATAGCTGCTGTCGGTTCATAAAATGAGCATGAAAAAGTATAATGAACAGAAAAGGTCAAATTTTCTGAGGAAAATGTGTACTTGCTTCAGCTTATAACAGAGATCCTTTTTGGTCTAAGCCTCCCCCCCACCAACTAACTGCTACAGGGGTTGACAGGGGTTCCCGACACAGTTTAGAGAGACAACCTTAAAGCAAAAATGGCTATACGCAAACTGTAACCGTGACGTGGAGGATGGAGCAGCAGCACTCTCTGAGGGTTCAGCTGAGCCAGCCAAACCAGGTTTGTGATCGGGACAGGGTTAGCAGCACCTGCCACAACTGGCTTAGGACTAGTTTGAGCTAATCAGAGGCTAAAGCTACAACTAGCTAGCTAACGTTGCCTCAAAATTGTGTGTCCCTTCCTTTGAAATGACTCAAGGCTGAAGTCTCTGTGGTGTTGGCGTAGCATGATCAAATGTTTACATCTTCATTATTTGACACGTCATTTTTTCATTCTCAATTGCTAGCAGTATTTTCTCACTTTTTTTGTAATTGCACCATTGTGGCATGTAGCTCTCCTGTGAAGGAGACGGAAGCATCTCTGCTCTTCGCGGCTTCACCAGCAGCCCACCTGCAGGAGGAGCCAACAAAAGCGTTGGTGACGGCGGCAGGGCGTGTGGTGGAGGTCAGTTGACATTTTGTCAGTGTCACATGCTAACATCAGGCCTATATTTACCATGAATGTTCTCAGAGTTTCACAGTAAATAGCTCTGTGTTTATTAGTCCCAGTTAAACCAATATACATCGAGTTTGGGAGAGGTATTGAAAGTGAAAATTTATACCTTATTCTGTTCTCTAGATTTTATTCTATTTGCTGTCAAAAAGATATCATTCAGGAGAGAGACCAGGCAAATCCTACTGCATTTACAGTTGTGAGAAAAAGTTTGTGAACCTTTTTGAATTACCCGCATTCCTGTACAAATGGCTCCTAAAATATGGCCTGATCTTCACTGAAGTCATAACAATAGATACAGACACCTTTTCTCACAACTGTAGTAGCTCACCTGGTACTGCATGCTGAGGCAAACAAATGCCAAACAATCCTTGATTCATTTATGTGTTAATTATTATCTTATTATTATTATTATTATTGATTAACGTCAATGTAAAATGATAAACATTAAGCAAAATCAGTTTCGTTTTCAGAACTATACTATATGTCACCTCATCAAAGTTCCCTAGGTTATTTTAAACTAGGCTATATTAAAAAATAGGCCACCTGTAGTTCATAAAATTGTAAGTTGATCAGCTTCAACCTGTATTTTTTTCTTCTCATTGCTCATACATTTATTTATTTTAACAATGTCCTATAAAAACTTGATTTATTGATGTAGGCTTATTATCTTCCTTCAGGACTGTGGCCCCGTGGCGAGAGGCAGCCATCCTGCCACACAGTGTGGGCCAGCTCATCACCCTGACCCACATGAACGGAAACAAGATGCCTTATGGGTTCAAATTCAGGATATTGTTTCAAATCTTTAATGTATTAATGTTGGTGCTATTGGTGGTCTTATCATGCAGGTGACCGCTGAGGTACAGAAATGGGAGGCAGTTGAAATGCTGGGCTGCATGGAGGATGCAGCAGGAGTTTCCCTGTTGTTCGCTGACGACAGGGTGCTGGGAATGGAAAAATCCCTCTGGGATAAAGTGGGGGAATTAAAGTGTGTTCCTTACCTGGCAGACGTTAGGATCAGCAAAGGGAAAAAATTTAAAATTAAATGTAAAAAATACATCAGAATTATTTGTAAATGTAAAAAGTTCAACTAATTCCTCAGCGATTTGTCTGGTGGTTTGTTTGTTACCATGTTGTTTGTGAATTGTTAATTAAAGTTCCTCTAAATATTTTGGCTTTAAATCTGTTTTGCCTGCTTTTATAAGATATGGGTAGACAAATTATGGGGATCAATCAAAATCATTCAAGACGTCAAAAGTTTGGTGGTGTTCTTTTTTCAAGGTAAGGATTCAAAATATGATAGTGGTATGAAAACCGGAGCTGCATATTTTCTAGCTACAACATGTACAAAATACTTCTCCCCTTCTCTGCACCATGTGTCCAGATCGTCCAAGAGGGCAATGACGTCCTCCATATTTAACGGCATGGCGTCTTCTATTTCTCCAAATCAGCGTGATGAACAGTGTACCTGCATTCTCCACCATATATGGCACCTCAGGGGAAAAGGCAGGTGTCACAAGCCCAATCTCAGGGCAGCTTGAACAAGTAAATTTTCAAGTGCTAACATCAGTTAGCCTTGCTGGATAAGCAGGCTAACATTAGGCAGTGGAAACAACCTGGACAACAAATGTACAAAAAAATGTAAAACGAAGTACCTCAAACAACCCAAAGTGCACAACAAAGTTGCTATGGTGTACCAAATGGTTGCTAGGTGTTACTAGGTGGTTGCTAAAAATATAAATGATAGCGTGCATTTACAAAAGTACCTGAACATTTTAAAGTTTGAATGACGTTTCTAGCACAAAGTATGAAGAACCAGGTACACAGGCCAAAGAATTGCAAGGAATAATAAAGAAAAAGTGACAACAGCTAGCCTTAAAGCTAGCCCACTCATAACAGAAGTGTGCTAGCCTTAAAGCTAGCCCACTCATAACAGAAATGTGCTAGCTTTAAAGCTAACCCACTCATAACAGAAGTGTGCTAGCCTTAAAGCTAGCCCACTCATAACACAAGTGTGCTCGCCTTAAAGCTAGCGCACTACTAACAAAAGTGTGCTAGCTTTAAAGCTAACCCACTAATAACAGAAGTGTGCTAGCCTTAAAGCTAACCCACTAATAACAGAAGTGTGCTAGCCTTAAAGCTAGCCCACCAATAACAGAAGTGTGCTAGTTTTAACGCTAGCACACCAATAACAATAACATACCAATAACAAAGTGCTAGCGTTAAAGCTAGCGCACTAATAACAAAAGTGTGCTAGCTTTAAAGCTAACCCACTAATAACAGAAGTGTGCTAGCTATGAAGCTAGCACATTAATAAAGAAGTAAGAGAATATAAGAGACTATGCTACTAAAGACAGATGGAGAGAGAGAAAGAGAAAGAGAGAAAGAGGGAAACAAGACAATTTATGGACTTTGATGCTCTGATCACTGACGCAGCAGAAGCCTTGGTTTGTTGACAGAGCAGGTCAGGTCAGACTACGTCACCTGCTGACCTGCTGCATGACTGAAATCCACTAAGCAAACGTATGAAGGTTAAAAAAGTAATCAATTATAGTTACTAGTTACCTCATTACAACTGTAATCAGTAATGTATTCTGATTACTTTCAGATTACTTTGCCATATTTGAGGTATAAAGGTTCGTGCAGGTGAGAAAAAGTTCAAATCCTCAGAAGTATCTGTAATCAGAATCCATTATTTCTTTAGGTAACGTGACAGAATACAGTTACATTTTACATCCTGTTACTACCCAACCCTGAGTAGTATCTGTTCCCTCTGAGACACAGATACATGTGATACAGGAATGGACCGGCTGCTACGTGGATCGAACTTGTTACTAGTCCCTCCAACCTGCTGCCTTGTGACTGTGGTATGTGACGGACTAAAGGCTAAAGAGGAGCAATGCAACACCCGCCAGCGACATAGTTTGCATGACCTGACATTCTGCTAGTTACCAGCAAGATAGTGTGAAGAGGAGAGGAGAGGAGATAGGAGAGGAGAGAAGATGCTTCACATGTTTCGTTCATTTTTTTAACCTTTATTTATCCAGGAAAAATCACCCTGCTTTACATTCACAGTCTTCTACTAGTGGACACCGAGCAGATGGAGGGTTAAGTGCCTTGCTCAACGGCATGTTGGCAATAGTTGTTGAGGGAGAGGAGAGCATTACTTATGTACTTTGCCCAACCGTTCTGGGGATGTGAACCGACAACCTTCTGGTCACAAGCCTGCGTCCCCCTCGCCTCTACCGCTGCCGCCTGACTAGACGCTCATCCAGAGAGCCAAACAACAGACAGTAGACAACAGACCGTAGACAAGTAATCCACATTGTGTCATCTGTAAATAAGCCTTGTTTCACAATACAACACATCATACACCATGTCATGTTTGTGGTCAAGGGTGTGTGTGTGTGTGTGTGCACAGACGACTGCACATCCCACTTTGTGCTTTGCAGGAAGACAGCACAGCTTCAATGAAACGTGAAGTGACAGTATGAAGTAGCGTTCGACCGATATGGGATTTTGAAGCCAATACCAATACCGATACCTTTGGATTAAGCTGATGATAGACAATATTTTGTGCCAATAGTCAATATCTTTAAATTTCCCTGCTCAAAAAATTCAGTGTTGAATGTTTTTCTTGTCAGGGTGTAAAAGCTTCTGAAACAGCATTTAGACCATCACGGGACACGAAAACTAAAGAAATTCCTTTAGGGTTAGCAGCTCCTTAACACAGGGTGACCCCACACCTAATCAATGGTAGGGAAACAGTGAAATAAATAAATAAAATGTAACAAGAAAATAACATTTCTTTATAGACTGGTTTCATGCAGCTGTGGTGAGGGAGGAACCTCCATCATACTGGAAGTGGAAGAGTTAAGCGGCGTATTTGCTGGGTCAGACCTGCCGCCTGCCTGCTGCACCATGATGACAGCTTTGTTCTGCACGACCTGACCTCTCAGTTAGCAGCCGACCTTTTACTTAAACACCATAAACAAGACAGTGATCACTTCCTTAAAACGAACAGAGCATGGTGACGATGTATTATTAGCCCAGTGCTGAACTTCCTATGAAGTCAGATACCGATTTGATACTGATATTTTTTAAAAGAAAGATGATATTTTGTGCTGCAAAATGCACCACGTCCAAAACATGAGGCGCATAGTTCGGACCAAACTGTTGCAAAGTACTGAAAGAGGTGCAGGTGCATCAAAAAACATGTGGTTTAAAAGGTTTATCTTCTCATGTTAGATAATGCTAGTTGCCTACAGGACCTTAACATACTGTATGCTAACATGCTAGCTTGTGCACAGGACAGGGAAATCTACCAGAGATGATTTTGGTGGTTCTCCTGTCGGAACATGGAAAAGGTATTCTGACCAATGAGACAATTTCCCCCAAAAAGTCAGTGTGGTCCTTTAACAGTGTCGAAATGTTTTAGGGTGGATTTACCCTTTAAGATTCCACTTTCCTGGACTTTTCCAGGTGTTATGCCGAGTTTTGCATCCCCGCCGAGAATTGCATTATGCCGAGAATTGCATTCACATCGCAGGTGGGCGCAGAATGTTCGTTTTACTGCAGGCCAGCCAAGCGACACAGTGCAAGTACTTAAGAGTTCACACTGTACATGTCATGCTTGTGAACCTCATCTGGCCTTAGAAAAGAGTTTAAAAAAAAAAAAAAAAAAGCCCTGCCGAACAATCCACCCCCTTTTAAAAAATGTTCTAATGTCCCCCATCAAACAATTTTGACAGCACATAGTGGAGGTGTTTCAGAGTTTACACTGTGGGTGTTTAAGAGTTTACACAGCATTGCGTTCACATCACGGAAGCGATGTGAACGCAATTCTCGGCGGGGATGCACAACTCTACAAAACACCGGCACGTACTTCTAGGACACTGTACAGAACACACCCTGCGTTCTCTCGCTGCTGTGGGAGGAGGATGGGGTGACAAGGAGGGGTTCAACTTCAATTAGGACGGCCCCAAAAAAGTTTGCACAGAGGAGAGGAAGAGAGGAGCACGGAGGCAGGCGGGCGGACGAGGAAAGCAAGACATGCGTTCTGTACGCAAGTCCTGGCTTCTGCTTGCAGGTTTCATACTGTTTTATATCATCTACCTACTGCTGGGAGCCCTGGTCTTCTCCAGCATCGAGCGGCCGGTGGAGGACGGGATGAAACATGACATCGAAGCCCTGAAGCAGGAGTTTCTGAACCAGAGCTGCGTCAACGCCACGTCCCTCGAGAAGTTCCTGGTGAAATTCCTCACGGCCAACAAGTACGGGGTGTCCATCCTCAAGAACTCGTCTGCGCACTCCAACTGGGACCTGGCATCGTCTATGTTCTTCGCCAACACTTTGGTCACCACCGTCGGTGAGTTTGGTGCCTTGCTGTATCCCCGTTGTTTTGGTTGTGCTTTTTTTTTTCTTGACCCCAGGATGCAGCGCCTGGAGGTGTAACGTTACGATGAAGTTTTGTTAATAATCCTGTGCAAATATCGCAGTAAAAACTCCAAACTGTGGATAATATCCTGTAGGAATGTTCTAGTGATGCCATAGGGGGTAGAAACACCGTAAAACACCGCGGAGACGTTAAAGTCCTGTTGCCAAATGTGATGCCAAACGTGTTAAAAATACCACAAAACACGATGAGGTCACCATCGAGCACCACAGACACACTCTAGGACCCTGTATGAACAGTGTCATGATTTATGTCGTCATTTTACCTCGTGGTAACGAGCAGCCGTGCGACTTTCACCTCAAGCAACACGGTTTAAAACGCAGACGCACAAAGCCATCTCCAGTACGGTGGAAGCCAACCGGGCACATTGGCTAATAGTTAACCTGGTCACGTGATGAAGTCGAATAAATAATAATTCCCGTCCGGTTTCTCGTCTTAAGCAGCCAAATGGTTACACACCATGTCAGGGTGGTCGTTTTATTCTCACACACAGCACCCTGGGGTGATATCCGGGGGGGGCTCTTATTGTGGGAATATGAGGCAAAGAAGCTGATGGAGAGGGAGGAAAAGAGAGCTGGAGGGAGGAAACCTGGCTTGGATGTGCTGTGAATGGG